>JANSTW010071894.1:0-20277 GCA_027564275.1 Diadocidia ferruginosa | reverse complement strand
ATCATATAGGCGGACAACGGCTTTAAGTGACTTCCGGGCCACTGCAATCGCTTTTTAATAAACACCTGCGAAAGAAATGTGATAACCCAGATGTGAAAATGTGTTGGCATTACCTAGCCTCGAACCGACAACCTCTTGATTACAGAGCCGTGACTTTATACACAGTTCCATACTGGAAACAGTAGATGCTAGGAAACAGTTTTGTGCCCTTACTCAATTTTATATCCCTCCCAAAAAAAAATAACTTGCGACCCGTTCTCCGCCTGAAGGATGGAGAGCGCTAAATGTTATAGGGGTTTAAAAGATACCGCACACTTAGGCGGCAGCAAGTGACGCGATTGATAGAGTCAGTTTTTTTAACATACAAAATTATAAAAAAAAATTGTTGTTGTTTTGTATGTTAAAAAAACTGACTCTTTCAATCGCGTCGCTTGCTGTCGCCTAGGTGTGCGATATCCTTAAAATTCCACAAAACGACAATCTCTAGAGAAAAAAATCGCAGAAATTACAGTTTTTGTATCGACCCACATTCTTTGGAACGACAATTCCTCGGCGAAAATTTATCGAAACCACGATTCCTCTAAATAAAAATTCTCTAAACACGTCAATTTACCGAGACGACAAATCTTCGAAAATAAATACGCCCTGAAATTAGTTTCTAGAAAATTCAAATCACGAAAACGATAATTAAAAAAAAATGTATCGAAAAACAATTCCATGAAATTAAAATTCCTTCAAAACGACAATTCCTCGAAAATTCAATTTCTTTTCAAAAACCTTTTTAATTTACACAATTTTCTAAATGCGCTATGAAAAGTACAAAAAAAGTTTTACTGTACAATAAATATGTAAATATTTTAAAACAGTTAGACCTATAATTCAAAACAAATCTATTCTCAAATAAAATTAGTGGGTCGGCCAGGGCAAAGCATACCTTTCTTCGCCCAGCTTTGAAAATTTTAGCCTGTTTTAAAATATTTTCATATTTAAAATCATCGGCCGAAAAAAACAAATATGGGTCAGAACCAAATAGTGGGCTCTGTATTATACTCTTATAATAAAATTTGATAACGAGAGAAGATAGTGAACTTATTTTTTTTTTTAGTTTTTGGAGGATTTTTGACAAAACAGACTTTTACACATATTTTCTAAGATATCTTTTTTAATTTTTTTTAATCATCATACATATTTTGGTTGTCCTACAATTCCCCGAAACGACAGTTCCCCGAAAAGTAAATTCTACGAAACGATAATTCCCCGAAACGAAAATTCTCCGAAACGACGTTTCCCCGAATCGACAGTTTGTCGAAGCGACAATTCCCCGAAAAAAATTTGCCTTCGCAAAAAATTTCAAACAAAATTTGAAATTTAAAAAAATTAAAAACAAAATTTAAATAAAAAAAAAAATAAAATTTCTAAATTTTTTTAAACAATTTTTAATTATATATAATAAAAAAAAATTAAATTAAAAAAAAATTAAAAATGTATTTAAAAATATTTTATGTATTTTTCAAATAACAATACGTTTCGGCAAACTGTCGTTTCGGGAATCGTCGTTTCGGGGAATTATTGTTTCGGGGAATTGTTGTTTCGGGAATTTACTTTTCTGGGAATTGTCAGTGAATAACATATTTTGTATCACAGAAAACATAACATGATAAAGGTAAAAAAAAATCTATAAAACGACAGTTTACGGATATAAACTCTCCGAAGCCAGAATGAAAATTCAGAAAAATTATCATTACAACTTTAATGTTAAAATATTTAAAAACAAAACAACTAACCTCTGGTTTCTTTTCAGCCTGAGCACGACGCCTTGCCAATGTTTTGGCCATTTCATCCATCATTGATGCCATTCCTGTTGATGATCGTCCAATTGTTCCATAATTACCGCTACCACCACTCGATGTACTGCTGCCACTATTCTCGGCTGGAGGAGGTGGCGGTGAATTTTTCGCATTTCGTTTTAATTTGGCTTGTTGTAGCTGAGAAGCCAATGTGTTCATATCCATGCCTTCAGATCGTCCCATTAGTCCAGCCATGGGTGGCGGTGGTGGTGGAGGTGGTCCTCCTCCTGCAGCGGCCGGTGCAGGAGGTGCCGGTGGCATCATTGGTGGTGCTGGTGGAACAGGTGCGGCTGCAGCACTCATTTGTGTTGGTAATGGAGGAGCTTGTGGCGGTCCACCACTGCCAGTCATTGGTGGTAATTGATGTGGTGGTGGAATGGGAATTTGTCCAAATTGTGATTGACCAGCATAGTTATTCGTTGCATTATTTACCACAGGCAGACCACCAAATGCGGGTGGTGCTGGTGGTATGGGTTGTTGTGGCTGTTGTATCTGAGATTGTTGTTGACTTGCGTAAACACTATTATTACTTATAGACGTTGGCAGACCGTTCGATTGATTTGATGACACATAAATTGGACTGCTTGTATTGTGCGATTGTGGATGAACGGCTGATTGCTGAATTTGATTTGAGCTAGATGACACGTAAATTGGCTGTTGATTGTATTGAGCCATATTCTACGAAATTTAATAAACATTAAACGATAAACTTTGAAATAAATTATCCCAAATTAGCTGTCCTACCTGATTTGATCCATATGAACTTTGTGAAGCATAAATATGCTGTTGTTGTGATACTGGTTGTTGCTGCTGCTGTTGTTGTTGCTGTTGTTGTTGTAGTTGTTGAATTGGATGATATTGAAGTTGTGGTGGAAGAATTCCACCTTGTGGGCCATAAGCTGGCTGCGGTGCCATAGACATGGGCGGTGGTTGTGGTGCTGGTGGAGCACTAAATACATTTAAATTATTAACACTTCTTCAAAATACAATATGTTTAGTTTGTATTAATTCGATACACTACCTGCTAGTTCTATGGTGTCCTTGCGGTGTCGGTGGACTTTGTGGTATATTTTGATTGGATTGTGATGTTGGAGTGTTTGGTGCTGGTGTTCCAGTTGTCGAAATTTGTTGTTGTTGGATCATTGCAGCATCTTCGCGAGTCATTGTTCGATAACCCATGTCTTCGTCGAATGTTGTACCATTTGGTATTTGTGGTACAGACGGTGCTACTAATGCTACTAAACGGCCACTTAGAACCTAAATTATGGAAAAAAATTGTTTACTTTTAAAAATATTGTTCAATTTTGGTTAAATCAACCTCTAGTGCATGTAGCATAGCTCTAGCAAATCCTTCAGCATCTTGTTGACTGGAAAAATTTAAGCCATAAACATATTTCGAATCACGCCATTGATGAAATGTGGCGGTAGCTTGATTGTACTTTAGACCTTTTGCAATTGAACAATTGATTACAACTTCATGATCTTGTAGTTTTCGTCCAACCACACGAAATGAATTGTTCTGTTGATGATGATATATTTGAACTTTACTTAGACCAGACGACGATCCTGATGGAACCCATTTCTTTTGTGTATCATCATACGTCATTACGGATGCCCGTGCCCCTATAATACTTTGTTCCCTAGAAGCAAAAGAAGGTTTAAATGAAATTAGTTATTCTTTTTACGCTATAGAAATTCTAGTCTTTTTTAGTAAATATTTTCTCTAACCCGTATATGTTCATCGTTGCAACTAAATATTATTTATGTTTTTTAAATACAAAAAATATTATTGACAAATATTCGTATAAATAAATTGAATCATTCTGCTATTGAACGTTATCCGATTGATACGGATTTCTGAATCATATTAATTCCATTTTAATAATAATTTAATCGCATGCACACAGTTTTTGTGGTCGCGTAATCGCGTAGTTACAACAGGGGGCAAGGTAATGGATATTTTTGACTGCATTTTGTAATTCTTTCGTTATAAACAATAATATACAAATCATGGAAATCGGTTCAGCCTTTCTCGAGTTATAACTAGAAGTACTAGAAGAAAGAGTCGCGACAATAAATTGTTTTCATAGTAAAAGTATAAGTACTAGTTAAGACTTATTTTTATGGTGAATATTTGTTCCTATACGTTTTGCCGTATAAAACAAAAATTGACCTCAAATTGGTGTTGTTTTCTGTACAACATTTGTTGGGGCTTATTTTTCACGAAATCGCGTATTGTCGCGACTCTTTCTTCTAGTTATAACGTCTTGGAATTACATCGAATCATTATTTTGACCAAATAAACACACTTGAAATGATCGCAGTGACAATCAGTAGAATATTCGTTGATTATATTTAAGCGTTTCAATACTGCTCAGCTATTGCCTAAGGTATTCCTTAGCATATTATTCGGGACCTCTACAGCGATATTGCGATTCGTGGTAAGATGAGACAATGGTTTACCATTCGTTCTGGAGTCAGACAAGTGTTCTTTTACAATTTATGTTCGTTTCTTTGAATGATGATTGTAAAATAATAATATACCACTACAACAGCCGAGACAACAGCACTGACTTTCCGTCTTACTATATGTTTGTGAAACTTGGACAAACGCGATTGAGTCACGCGTCCAATTTTTTGTCAACAAATGCATGAGAAACAAAAATATTCTACTCAAATGTAATCTCTTACCAAGATCAGTGGTGAAAAACCAAAGTTGAGAGCAATAAAGCAATAATAAAGATGAGAAAATGGAATTTTCAACGAATATAAGAAATTGCGTACATTAGAGGAAATTTTTGTTGATGTCCTATGCTCCCGCGCTATACAGTAAAGGACGAGATTACTTTCATATTGTAGATTTCAGAGAATTAAAATTATGAAAACGATATTAATAATTAAAAACTATTAACGGAAATTATGAGGCAAGACCATAGAAATCAGAAATAATTTAGGAAATAACAAAAAAAATTCTAGTGGTTTCCCCCTTACAGTGACATCACAACTTAAAATATAGCCGCATTCCCGACAATCTAAATATATTTCTACTTAAATAGTTAATGACACTATAAATGTTTATATAAATATTACTAACTAAGATGATATCAAGTCGTCGACGTAATAATAAATTCATTTTATTTAAAAGTAGTATGTTCTTGTTATCGTAGAACTATATTTTTACACCTACACATGAGCCGTTTATTTCTAAATAAGTCACTTTGTTTTTAAAATGAGAGATTTAAGCGTTTGCATTTTAACAATATACCAACGGTTCCTATATGGTGTAAAAACCCGCCGGCCCATTGATCACCAAAAACATGACCAGTGTGAGTTGTTGACAACACTTTGTGATATGGTCGTCAATGAAAGATAGAAAAAGGGTACATTTTGTTCCAAAGGTTCTGTATATTTTTTTTGAGGGGTCACCTTTTTTGCAAGGGACCGTCCATATATTACGTCACACGATTTTTGGCAACCTCCCTCCTCCCATCGTCACATTTCGTCACGAAGTCTTAAACCCCCCTATGAAATTACGTCACATTTTAAAGAACCCCGCAAATGGGTTTTTTTTTGTCGAATAAAACTTTTGCGTATGAATTCAGACGCAAATGAAAAGTTATAGGCGAGGTAAGAAAAAATAGGATTTGGACTCTTGAACAGAAATAAATAATACATGTTATCTGTAATTGCAGTTTGCACGCTATAGATTTTGATTCTGTTAATTTAATTATTGATTAGTTATATCAAAGCCTAACTAAAAGTCGATTTTTTTTTAATTATTAGTGACCCGAAATTACATGAAAAATAAGATATGTACAGCAGAAACCAAAACTATGCTCTTGTAGATTTATTTTTATTTTTAATAATTTTCTGTGACATCACACATATCCACTCCTCCCCCTCCCCCCATCATCACAACGTTGTTAACCCCCTTCTTTGGAGTGACGTAATATATATTGACGGCCCCCAAACGGGCACTCAGACACCATTTGTTGTCCATTGTACCCTCCCTCTGTTGCTAAGTTAGCCAGACATCCGGTCCTTTGGATAAAGGCCAGTATCTTGCTAATTTTATTTTCCGACAGCAGTATTTAACATCCTTTTACACTCCTCGATCATTTTCGAGGAGGTGAGGGGATTGCTAATAGCCGCAAGGGCTGCCTGGCTAATAAGTTTATGTTCCACTCCGACGAACCAGACCCAATTAACCGCTCTTGCGAGTGCGAAAGTTTCTGATTGAAAAACCGTACAGATTTTTCCAAGACTATAGAAGGAGTTGTGCTCCGAACTAGGTGAGAAAACACCCGCTACTTAGCCGTTTTCTGTCATTGACCCATTCGTAAACAGGTCGGTAGTACACGATACCAAAGGATAGCTACCCTGCTCCCATTCCTGCCTTGATGGTACAATGATATTATATCTTTGATAAAGACAAAGTATGGCGTTATCTTATCGGAAGGCATACATACTTCGGGAGACTCCCTTAGTAGGACATTTCATATTTGACTGTGTCCATAATCGTTTCCTTGCTATTGCTTGTTCGCCTTTAACCTATATACCTATACTATACCTTCCTGTACGAAAAAGTCCAGGGAACAAGAGAGAGCAACACATCTAGAGCGTCTGATGGTGTCGTTCGCATGGCTCCAGTGATTCCTATTGAGTCTAGCCTCTGAATCTTGGGCAGCCCGGAACAAGAGGTTTTTACTTTAGTCCGCGGCCACCAGACTATAGATAGGTATGAAATTATGGATCTGATAATCGAGGTGTACAACCAGTGTACAATTCTCGGTTTCAATCCCCATAAGTTCCCAAAAGCTCTTTGACTTTTGTTACCTTATCTACTTAATCCTCAACATGCCTGCCCTCCAATTCAGTTTAGCGTCCAGGATTACTCCAAGATACTTCACCTGCGGGGCCAACACTAGCAATTGTTTTTAAATGCTAGGATTTGCTCTTTCGAACAACTTCCCTTTCCTCGTAAAGAGAGTCAAGGTGGTTTTTGCCGGGTTGATCTTTTAGGACCATTAGTGTTACACCCGAGGTTACACCACTCTTCCACGATATCCAGGGCCATCTGCATTTTGTTGTAGACGGTCCATGTACCCACAGTATAATAATAACCAGTAGTATTTTTGAAAATTTTGCATTCGATTTTATTTTCATAATTTGAATAACCTAAATTCTGTTTGAGAAGATGGCCGAAAATATTTTTAGTTCATTATAGAGGCAAAATTCTGTTTGAGAAGATGGTCGACAATTTGGCAATAAATTTTGCGATTTGCAATGACTTTGTATAGATTTTGCCCGTACCTATCCCCGGTATTAAAATTAATATGTCGTCTGCGTAACCTTGGGTAATGATACCATCGGAATGCAGTTTAAAGAACAGTGAATATATCAACATACACCAAAGTAAAGGAGAAAGGACCCCCTTGAGGACATCTTTGCGTAACCCTTACAGTGGTCCGGTTTTCGCTGCTAAGGTCAGTTAGCAATACACGGTTTTGCAACATATGGCGAATCCATCTCACCACAGTGTTATCCACGTTTTGGAGTAAAAAACGCGATGATGATGAATTTGAAATTATATTTTTACATAATTTTTTTGTTAATTTAAAGTTCATTTAAAATGACAAAAAATTATGTAAAAATACACAACTTCTAGGTATAATATGCATAGCGCTTAACCCATTACCGCTATATAGAGAGAGGTATTTGAAAAAAAATTCACGGTTAAAAGTGATACAATAAAATAAATAGAAAATGCTTCGGACAAACGTTTGTAAAATTCTGAAGAAGTGGAAAAATGAGTAAAGCTCTTAGGGAAATGTAGTTTCAGCAAAACTGAAAACCGGCTTCATAATCCGTCTACTGCTGTAAAACATTCTCTATAATTAGTTATGCATATATTTTTAAAATAATTTTTACAAAAAATTGTATAAAGCTATGGCTTCCATGGAGACGTATACGTCTGTATGGAAGCCGTAGCTTAAGAGCCTAACAAACTATTATGAACCACAAAGTATTATTCAGAGTACAATAAAATCTCCCGATCATAAATAACAAATAAGAAACTTCTTGACTTGATTGTTTCCGGATTAATATATTGGGAGCCCCGGCCACCTGGTCAGAAAATAACATATTCAATAAAATAACGTCTCCTGATTTTAGAATATCAAAAAGGAATGTCTTCAATTTTTTGCATTATGGAAATAATCTTATTTGAGCACCTAGTCACAACAAACCATTATATTATTTGGTAAATCTTTCTATAATAAATATAAAACAGAACCGAGGGGGTAACCACCTGAAAAAAATGTGTCCCACAGACTTCCATTTTAAAAAGACTTCCAAGACTTCCAAAAGACTTTCAAAGGCTTCCAAGATTTCCAAGGCTTCCAAGACCTCCAATAGACTTCCAAGATTTCAAAAGACATCCAAAAGACTTTCAAGACTTTCAAGACTTCCAAGACTTCCAATAGACTTCCAAGATTTCCAAAGACATCCAACCAAAGAGGTGTCCCAAGACTTTCATAGGCGATCTCGAAAAGAACTTTTCGACTGGTTCGGTATTGGAAATAATCTTATACAAGAACTAACTTTGTCCTCGAACTATCTTATTAATAACATTTTTTGGGACTTACTACATAACTAAATTTCTTAAAATCCGTCGACCGATGTAAAACTTTCTTATATTTTGAACTATTTAAAAAAAAACATTATTTGGGAGCCTCTTTTCTTTGACCTAAAGACTCCAAATGCAACCCTAGTATGTAATACAACTTGAAATTTGCTTGCTCTATTTATAAATTACAATTAAAAAAAACAACAACATAAAATTATGCAAACGAAATCATATAAAACTGATGGGGTACAAAGTACCCTATGCTATAACTCAGATAACTGAAAAGATAACCCAAAAATTGCAACGGATGCCAACTTCTATGGCCTTTAAGGTCATCAAAATTGCACGACGGGAATTGGTAGCCGGTTTTAATGGGTTAAGAAGAGTTAATGAAATTTAAAAATGTGTATGTTAATAAATCGATAAATCTTTAATTTGGCGATGTTTTTTTAAATTTAAAAACATCTAATTTAAATAAAATTACAAGTTTCTCAGATTAGATCTGTTTTATAGCTTAATTTAGTAATAACAAGACCGGCATGTTTGTTAATGAACTTTTGTTTAAGGACATGTTTTTGAGCTTGTTCTTTATATTTGGCCATTTCAATGTATGGTACAGCTGGGTGTTAATATTCTTGCGATTTTTTTAAGTCACTAGATTTATTTTATTAGAATTAATTGGCATGTTTTATTATTTGTATTTTTGATTTTTTATAAATAAAAATAAATCGTACAAATCGTATGCAATAATTTATTTATATTTATATTATAATTTCTAGTCAAAACATTTCCCGGAAAATTTACGTTTATCACACTAATTGGATACGTAGCATTTTTTTCGAATGCATCATCGGCAGCCTGCAGCAAATTTGTACACAAATGCGCAAAAAATTTCTTTGTTTATTGTAATTATGTCGGGATCAGTTTAAGCAACACCTGCAATTCTCGGATTAATAAAAATTAATAATTCCAAAAAAAGAAAAGAAAATGGGCATAAAATTATTAAAATTATTTTTTCCACCTTGCGCAAAATGTTTGCGTCCCACACCCCAAATATGAAAGGAAAAAAAATACAATGATGGATAGAAAGGTTTTCTTTTTAATTTATCGGAAATTCTATTTCTCAGAAGCTATTTAATAGATATTTATTTCTGCAAAAAAAACGCAATTTATAAACAAAGATAGAATAGGTAAATCTTATAAATAAAAAATAATTAATTTATATTCTCACAGCATATTTCCTTTTTCTGTTTCTGTTTTTTTTTTTTGGTTTGGGTTCTCTACTTTTCTAAAATCACATAAAAACAACTTAAAATTAAATCACATTCATCGAATATAACGGTTTTTTTTGTTAGTCTTTTAGAAATACAATTTATCCATTTATTTGCAAATATCTATTTAATATTTTTAAATAAAAAATTAGCTCGATAATATTGTATATAGCACACACGAAAATCGAAATCACTTTCCCAAAATCACAAAACGGCAGCCATATTGTTGTTCTGGTTTTTAAAAATATGTGTGCAGTAAAAAGGCGCCGCTGTACCGCACAGCTGCACGTTTCCCGGACGGATTTTTTGTCACTAGAACAATGCGCCGATGACTTATTTTTAAATTATGGACATTGGCAAAAATGTACTTTTCGGCAGCTTTCAGCATGAGCCTGCTGGCCTCCCCCTTATAATGTAGGGGAACTTCTCCTCAATATATATGTGGTGACTGTATATTTTGTTAGTGGGAGAAACCTTTCCGTAGAGCAGGGAAGGGGTTCAAAGTTTCAGATCGTACAAATTGAGATTGTGACGTTATTAGAAAATATAAAAGCTCCATATTTGAAGAATCAATATAGGGGATAAATACGCGTATTTTGACATATCACACGACCTCCTTTCTCCAGGCTATCTTCCTTAAACAGAATAAGTAAAAAAGCAACTGTAATCCGCCTCCTTAATCTACATTAAACAAACATAACCTAAAAAATAAAAAAAAATCATTTTTTACAAAAATAGGGAGAGGAAGGGGTCGTCGGCTATATCAAAATACGCGTATTTATCCCCTCTGTTCATTCTCCAGATATGGAGCTTTGATATTTTCTTATGACGTCACAATCTAAATTTTACGTTTTTTATCTGAAACTTTGAACCCCTTCCCTGCCCTAGGAGGTGGTTTCCCCCACTAACAAAATATATGGGTTGACTCGGGGGAAGGTCGCCCCTACATTAAAAGGGGAACAGCGCAGGCTCCTGCTGAAAGAGCCGGTAAAGTGCATTTCAATTTCAATTTATTATGTTTAAATAACTAAAAATGGATAAATTTATTTTCTATTTTTATGCAATATCATATAAGGGTTGTCTCGAGGGAAGGTTGCCCCTACATTAAAAGGGGGAACAGCAGGCTCCTGCTGAAAGCGCCGGTAAAGTGCATTTCATTTTCAATTTATATATAAAAAATGGATAAAATTATTTTCTAGTTTTATGCATAATATCATCAATGTAGCCCTAAATATTTTTTATTAAAAAAATCAAACCCGAATTTATAACCAAACTTTATTTACCTTCAATTGGATAAAAAATTCCACCTCCCCCCAAAATACACCCCACCCAAGCCAGCTACCAAACTAAGCAAAAAAAATAAAATATATAGAATTTATCAAAACCCTACATTACTTGTTGCTCCTTAACAACCGCGCAACCGCAGCCAAATACGTTTTCCAGTCCAAACCAGAAAGTGAAAAAATAAATAAAGAAATGAGGAGGAATTAACAGCTCCCCCCAAAAAGAAAAACCAAAAGAATTAATACAAAAGGCAGGCAAGCCAAACAAATGAACCAATAGTTAAGAAAAAAAAATCACTGCTCTTTATGAATATTGAAAAATTGTTCACAAGCACATTTAAAGTAATTAAAATTCTGCAAATTACTTATTTTCGAAGTCTTAGTGGGTCAACGTATCCTTCGGTCGGGAGGATCATTTAAGAGCTGGGACCTAAAGCGCTAAACTATAATTCAGTGGGTCCCTGGAAAAAGATTTAAAGTTTTGGTTTTACATAAGCAGCTATACATTTTTTATTTTTTTAAATGTTATAACTTCGTCAGTTTGGCTAATATAAATATGAATTTTACTCAGTATATGCAGATTGACACGGGGAATTCAAATCTGGTATTATCTCAAAAGTATGGTAAGTGCACTTACAATCTTTTTCCAGGGACCCACTGAATTGTTTTGTTTAACGAAAATGGTTCGTTTGTTTTTGCCAGATAGCACAAATAGTTGCGCCCACTAGTTGACAAAAATCAGGCGGATTCTCATTGTACCATCATGGTAGTACGATTTTACTACTACCATGTTGTACCATGATTTTTAAAGTTATTTAAAAATAAATTTCCATAATATATATTTAATAGAATATGTCATCGGCGCACTATTCTAGTGACAAAATATCCATCCGGGAAACGTGCATACAAACATACAGATTGTGAATTTAACAGAAAGTAATGTGCGTCCTCCTCTGCCGCCGCAATGCAAAGTGCAGCCGCGGTAGCCATATTTGATTTTAATATCAAAATTTGTGAAATTGTTGAGCTAGGCAACGCAGTACGCGCTTGATATTTTTACCAAATTATCTAATTTAAAGAGAAATTTAATTGATAAAATTGTGTACGTTGTGCTGGCCAAGTGCTGCCGAATCGGGATCATGTTTTATTAATAGGTAAATTGTTTGTTTTTTAGGCTAAATCGAGAAGTGCGTTTTTAACTCGCTCAGAGCGATTGCCTTCATTGGCCTCCATTGATGGCTGATTGACCTAGAAGGAGCTTATTTGGTTTGCAATATATTTTTAACCAATTAATATTGCCTAACAATGGCTACAACGTCAGATTCAAAGGCCACAGTGCGAACTGTAAAGCGAGTACAGTTCGGTATATTGGCTCCAGATGAAATTGTAAGTGTGGTAAAATTATCTTTACGTCATCAATTTATGAATTTTGTTACTTTTTAGCGCCGAATGTCTGTCACCGAAGGTGGCATCATGTTTCCCGAAACAATGGAAGGTGGCCGTCCAAAGTTGGGCGGATTAATGGATCCCCGACAGGGTGTCATCGATCGTAATTCACGTTGTCAAACATGTGCCGGCAATATGACTGAATGCCCTGGACATTTTGGTCATATTGATCTATCAAAACCTGTTTTTCACATAGGGTTCCTGACAAAAACGATGAAAATTCTTCGGTGTGTTTGTTTTTATTGTTCCAAAATGTTGGTCACACCGACAAATCCAAAAATTAAAGAAATTATAATCAAAACTAAAGGACAACCGAGAAAGCGGCTTGCCTACGTGTATGATCTGTGCAAAGGAAAGAAAATTTGCGAAGGTGGCGAAGATATGGATTTGTCAAAAGACGCTGCGCATGTTGATCCTAATAAGAAAGCCGGTCACGGTGGTTGTGGTCATTATCAACCGTCCATAAAGCGAAGCGGCTTGGAAATGATGGCCGAATGGAAAAATGTTAATGAAAATTCACAAGAGAAAAAAATCACGGTTACCGCAGAACGTGTTTGGGAAATCTTTAAGCATATTACCGACGAAGAATGTTTTATTTTGGGAATGGATCCTAAGTTTGCCAGACCCGATTGGATGATTGTGACCGTCATGCCTGTGCCACCGCTGTCGGTACGTCCGGCCGTCGTTATGTTCGGTTCGGCAAAGAATCAAGACGATTTAACGCATAAATTGGCCGACATCATAAAGGCAAACAATGAGCTCAAGAAAAACGAATCGATCGGAGCTGCGGCTCATGTCATTTCGGAAAATATTAAAATGTTACAATACCATGTGGCTACGTTCGTTGACAATGACATACCGGGTATGCCAAGAGCAACGCAGAAATCGGGAAAACCATTGAAGGCAGTCAAGGCTCGACTCAAGGGCAAAGAAGGTCGTATTCGTGGCAACTTGATGGGAAAACGTGTTGATTTCTCTGCACGTACTGTAATCACACCTGATCCAAATTTACGTATCGACCAGGTTGGTGTGCCCCGTTCAATTGCACAAAATTTAACGTTTCCCGAATTGGTAACGCCTTTCAATACGGATCGTTTGCAAGAATTGGTAAAACGTGGTCATTCCCAGTATCCCGGTGCCAAATACATTGTACGAGACAATGGCGAACGTATCGATTTGCGATTTCATCCAAAGCCCAGTGATTTGCATTTGCAGTATGGCTACAAAGTTGAACGTCATTTGCGAGACGATGATTTGGTAATTTTCAATCGTCAACCGACCCTGCATAAGATGAGTATGATGGGGCATCGTGTTAAGGTATTGCCATGGTCAACGTTTCGCATGAACCTCAGTTGTACTTCGCCGTACAATGCTGATTTTGATGGTGACGAAATGAATTTGCACGTTCCACAATCGATGGAAACTCGAGCCGAAGTCGAAAATATTCACATTACGCCCAGACAAATTATCACGCCACAAGCCAACAAACCGGTCATGGGCATCGTACAGGACACCCTGACAGCTGTTCGAAAAATGACAAAACGTGATGTTTTCATCGAGAAAGAACAAGTTATGAACATTTTAATGTTTTTGCCGACCTGGGATGGTAAAATGCCGCAGCCGTGTATTTTGAAACCGAAACCGCTGTGGACGGGCAAACAAATATTCACATTAATTATACCGGGAAACGTAAATGTCATTCGAACCCATTCAACACATCCGGACGAAGAAGACGATGGTCCGTACAAATGGATTTCACCAGGGGACACAAAAGTTATGGTCGAACACAGTGAATTGATAATGGGAATTCTGTGTAAAAAGACTCTGGGTGCGTCGGCCGGGTCATTGTTGCACATTTGTTTCTTGGAATTGGGACACGAGATTGCCGGACGGTTTTACGGTAACATTCAGACTGTAATTAATAATTGGTTGTTGTTGGAAGGCCACAGCATCGGTATTGGAGATACAATTGCTGATCCTCAAACATATCACGAAATTCAGCAGTCTATTCATAAGGCCAAAGAGGATGTCATTGGGGTCATTCAGAAGGCTCACAATATGGAATTGGAACCGACACCCGGTAATACGTTGCGTCAAACATTCGAGAATCAAGTAAATCGTATTTTGAACGATGCTCGTGACAAAACTGGTGGTTCGGCTAAGAAGTCATTGACTGAATACAATAATTTAAAAGCTATGGTCGTGTCTGGTGCGAAAGGTTCTAACATTAATATCTCCCAGGTTTGTAAAAAAAATTATAATTTTCTGCAACCTCCATTTTATGAACGATTTTTTTAGGTTATTGCTTGTGTGGGACAACAAAATGTCGAAGGTAAGCGTATTCCATTTGGTTTTCGTAAGCGAACGTTACCGCATTTCATCAAGGACGATTACGGTCCTGAATCGAGAGGGTTCGTTGAAAATTCCTATCTGGCCGGTCTGACGCCATCCGAATTCTATTTTCACGCTATGGGCGGTCGTGAGGGTCTCATTGATACGGCCGTAAAAACAGCCGAAACCGGTTACATTCAACGTCGTCTAATCAAAGCCATGGAGTCGGTAATGGTAAACTATGACGGAACCATTCGTAATTCGGTCGGACAATTGATTCAGTTGCGTTATGGTGAGGATGGTCTGTGCGGAGAATTGGTAGAATTTCAAAGTTTACCCACAATTAAATTGTCCCACAAAACATTCGAGAAACGTTTCAAATTTGACGTTTCAAATGAGCGCTACTTGCGTCGTATATTCAACGAAGATGTGGTCAAGGACTTGAGTGAATCGAGCAAGGTGATACAATCGCTGGAAACTGAATGGGATCAATTGTGCCGGGATCGTGAAACATTGCGACAGATTTTCCCGAGTGGAGAATCAAAGGTCGTATTGCCCTGCAATCTGCAGCGCATGATTTGGAATGTACAAAAGATTTTTCATATTAACAAACGAGTGCCGACAGATTTGAATCCGTTAAAGGTAATAGCTGGCGTGCAAGAATTACTGCAAAAGTGTGTCATTGTGGTGGGCAACGATCATTTGTCACGACAGGCCAATCTGAATGCCACTTTGTTGTTTCAATGCTTAATTCGATCGACGCTCTGTACAAAATATGTGGCCGAAGAGTTTCGGCTAACGGGCGAAGCATTTGACTGGTTGGTGGGTGAAATTGAATCCCGCTTTCAACAGGCTCAAGTTAATCCTGGTGAAATGGTTGGTGCCTTGGCCGCCCAATCGCTGGGTGAGCCGGCTACCCAGATGACATTGAACACTTTCCATTTTGCCGGTGTATCGTCCAAGAACGTAACGCTGGGTGTGCCACGTCTAAAGGAAATTATTAACATTTCAAAGAAACCGAAAGCTCCGTCTCTAACGGTATTTCTGACTGGTGGCGCTGCGCGTGACGCAGAAAAAGCTAAAAATGTCTTGTGTCGCTTGGAACACACAACGCTGCGTAAGGTGACGGCAAACACAGCCATTTATTATGATCCGGATCCACAGCGTACCGTCATTCAAGAGGATCAGGAATTCGTTAATGTCTACTACGAAATGCCCGATTTTGATCCAACTCGCATTTCGCCCTGGTTGTTGCGTATCGAATTGGATCGCAAACGGATGACTGACAAGAAACTGACGATGGAACAAATTGCCGAAAAAATTAACGCCGGTTTCGGTGACGATTTAAATTGCATTTTCAACGATGACAATGCCGACAAGTTGGTCCTGCGCATTCGCATCATGAACAGTGAAGACAATAAATTCCAAGACAACGAAGAGGATACCGTTGACAAAATGGAAGATGACATGTTTTTGCGTTGCATTGAGGCAAACATGTTGTCCGACATGACGTTACAGGGAATCGAGGCCATCGGTAAAGTCTATATGCATTTGCCGCAAACGGACAGTAAGAAACGTATTGTCATCACCGAAACGGGCGAATTTAAGGCAATTGGCGAATGGTTGCTAGAAACTGACGGAACATCAATGATGAAAGTGTTGAGCGAACGTGATGTGGATCCAGTTCGAACGTACAGTAATGATATCTGTGAAATTTTCCAGGTAAATTAGCGGACGCCGTGTGATCAAAGATCAAAAATCAATAAAAACAATTTTGTGTTTCTTAAAGGTACTTGGCATTGAGGCCGTCCGTAAATCGGTCGAAAAGGAAATGAATGCTGTGTTGCAATTTTACGGTCTGTACGTAAACTATCGTCATTTGGCTTTGTTGTGTGACGTAATGACGGCCAAAGGTCACTTGATGGCCATCACCCGGCACGGTATTAATCGACAAGACACTGGTGCGTTGATGAGATGTTCATTCGAAGAAACAGTTGATGTGTTGATGGACGCTGCTGCCCATGCCGAAAATGATCCGATGAGAGGTGTATCGGAAAATATTATTATGGGCCAATTGCCGAAAATGGGAACTGGTATGTAATTTGCAAACGGCAAACGATCAGGCAGTTTAATTTATTTCTCTCTCTCTTGACTTTAGGTTGTTTCGATCTGCTTTTGGATTCTGAAAAGTGTAAATATGGCATTGAAATTCAGCCTAACATAGGTACGGGACTCATGAGTAATCCGGCAATGTTTTTCGGCTCGGCCAGTACACCGTCGACGTTAAGTCCACAACGAACGCCATGGTCAGCGGCAACGCCAAATCATCCAGACTGGCATGGTTCATCGCCCAGTCAAAGTGAGATTTTTTTTTGGTTTAAGAGAAATTGAAATACATTTTTTTTTTGTTTATTGTTACAGCAAGTGGTATGATGACGCCTGGAGGACCCGGTTTTTCACCATCGGCTGGATCAGATTCGCCTGCTTGGTCACCGAGTCATTCGCCTGGCTCACCAGGTCAAAGCACACCTGGTTACGCATCGCCCTTTTCACCGAAAAGTGATCATTATGGATCGACAAGCAGTTATTCACCGGCTAGTCCGGCGAGTGTGATGTATTCGCCGCAGAGTGTCTATCAAAGTTCACCACAATCGTACTCGCCAAGTCCGAGTAAAGGTTCCCCGAGCAGTCCAGTCTATTCACCAGCTTCGCCAATTTATAACAAATCAAGTCCTTCGTTTTCTGCGCACGGCGGTGCATATCAAGCAAGCAATTACTCGCCAACATCACCGTCATATTCACCAACTTCCCCCTCATATTCACCAACAAGTCCATCTTATTCGCCCACCAGTCCCTCATATTCTCCCACTTCGCCGTCATATTCGCCAACCTCACCGCAATACACACCGGCCACTCCATCGTATGTCTCATCTTTCCCAAATTCGCCAAACTATTCACCAAATTCGCCATCATATTCACCAACCTCACCGAACTATTCACCAACCTCACCATCATATTCACCGGCCAGTCCGTCGTACACGGGCAGTCCTAAATACTCGGGCTCTCCACAATATTCACCAACAAGTCCAAACTACTCGCCAACGTCACCGGCCTACTCACCAAGTTCCCCAAACACCTCGGGTGGCACAACGTACAGTCCATCGGGTGCTTCACAAGTGACACCGACCTACTCGCCAACCAGTCCCACAACATATTCGCCACAAAATTCATTTTCGCCTGGTTCATCGCGAGCCTATTCCCCAACGGGTCCAAGAGACTTATCACCCGACGGCCAAACCTACAGTCCGACAAGCCCAACTTATTCACCCACAAGCCCACAATAAACATAAGTGTAGGCTCGCATTTTACACTAAAATTATGTATTTTGCCATCAAATATTTTATTATGTTTAGGATCGATATTTAATCTTTGTTGGGTCAAATGAGTTAAGCGCATTTTATTTTTATTTTTAAAGAACAACATTGAAATATTAATTTTTCTTTTTTTCTTCAATTATTTTTAGTCTTTTAATAAAATATAACAACGTAAGAACATTAAAAATGTAAAAAATTTAAAATGTTATAATAAACTATGATATATTTATAAAAATACGACAAACGCTTTTATTTTTCTTTTTAAATTAGTTAAGCTTTGAGTTACGCTGATTCGCAATGCAAGAACTACTGTGCGTGCAGTCTATTAAATCCAGGGACGGAAACGGTTTCTCAAAACCAAATCCAGAAAAAATATATATAACCAAAATTAAAAATCGGTCCGAGAGCCCCCAGAATAACTGGGATGCTGCTTTTAATTTCTTTTTTTTAACATTTGAAAACTGACACAAACCAAAATTTTCACTATTAGATATTTGTTTTTTTCATTTTTGAATAGAGAATGTGAACTAATATAGATGTATACAACAACAAAACTAAGATGAAAGGTTCCCTCGACTTTAAGCTAGAGGCCCCAAGTAAAATTCCAATAAGTATGGGGCACTTACAAAAAATCCACATAATAATTAACCAAACAAGTTAAAATGTCTGTCATGTCATTGCTTTAAAAAAAAATTGTATGGGAACCCCCTTAACCTTTGACCTAGAGACTCTAAATTCAATCCCGGAGTAAAGGATCATTAAAAACTCACCCTCGCTAAATTTTGACCAAATTCATCTAATGGTAAACAACTTTTTCTCTATGCTCAAATTTTTCTGCGATTTTTACAAAAAAAAACGTATAAGAGCCCCTGTTAATCTTTGACCTGGAGACTCCAAATTCAATCCCAGAGTATATTACTACTAAAAACTCACCCCTACCAACATTTGTCTAAATCCGTCTTTTGGTAAAAAAATTCTCTATATGCTTGTATTTTTTGGACATTTTTACAAATATAGAGCACCCCCTTCCCCATGGCCGATGGACCCAAAATGCAATCCCAGAGTATGAGACTACTAAAAACTCACCAATATCAAAATTGGTCCAAATCCGTTCACTTGGAAATAACTTCGGCTGTGCAGTTTAGCGAATATGTTCCAAATAAGACGCCACCCCTTCTATCCTGTAAAAGGTCATCCCCAGACCCAAAAATTTTACTACGACTTTTGAGGGAAACCCCCGGCAGGGAGAGAGGTTTAAGTTTGTATACAAAAGTTTTAAAATGCAATATTATGATGTCAGAATGTAAGAGTAGGCAAATTATAATTTTTTGTAGTGATCTTATGGAGGGCAACCCCCCTATTTCAAAATGGGAGGGGCTCATCGTTTGCATCAAAAATACATTTTTATATGGGTTGTGTTTATTCAAATAAAAGGTCTTGGCAAGAGCTACAATTTTAGTTCTAAGGGTTTTAGTCTATCGTTCGCACCCTTCTATTCGCAGACAGGCAAATAAAATGTTCGTTCTAAGAAATCCTTTAACCCCTCCTAGAAGCTGATGGGAGAACGATAACTACAATTCTTTGTACTAAAGTTGTAGATCTTGTCAAGACCTTTCATTTGAATACACACAAGCACAACCCCTATAAATATTTATGTTTGAATATTTTTCAAACAAAAGTTAGGCCCCTCCATTTTAAAAGGGTCCCTCTTAAGTTTACACAACAAACAATTTTAATTCTCCTATTCTTTTATTCTGTTTATGTGTGAAATCACAATATTGAATTTTAAAACTTTTGCATACAAACTTTGAACCCCCAATAGTCGCCTCTGTAATCAAGAGGTTGTGTGTTCGAGGCTCGGTAGGGCCAACAAATTTTCAAATTTTAAAGCCGTTGTCCGCCTATATGATACCAACTGATAGGGTTCCTCATATAGTGTAAAAACCCACCCCACAAATCACCTTAAAATATGACTAGTGCGAGTTGCTGACAACACTCCACCTTTGATAGAGTCGTCAATAAAAACCATGGTATCAGATAGAAAAAAGGGTAAAATGGTCCCTATGCTCCCACGCTTTGGAGTAAAGGACACGATGA
>JANSTW010071883.1:0-10260 GCA_027564275.1 Diadocidia ferruginosa | reverse complement strand
TTTTCTATGAGTCTGACACGAAAAAAGTAGGATTATTTTCTTTTTTTACATTATTTGTACTGGTAGTTCCGGTACTCACCGTTAATCGCCACCTGTCAGTAACAGAGAGCGTTAAGCGATAAAATATAAACAAAGATATTATAATGTTAACATTTAACACTACAGATTTTAGCGTTGCCGAAAAGGATTATGTCTGATTTTAGTGTTTAATAATAATTACCAGTCGCATGAAAATCAGCAAATAATGTTGCTTATAATTTTTTCCGCGGGAAACTATGCAAAAAACAAGCTGCTGACTTGCGTATGATAAGGGTTAAGAAATAATTTATGTAATTATTGTAATAAAGATAAACTCTAAATATTTTTTTTATTAGACTTATTGTATAATTAAAAACGATAATTTTATTTATATCATCAATGTGTTGTATGATACTGATGAGTTGGAATATGATGATGATTTATGTGATGTTCAGGATATATTCCAAAATGATGTCCATGATGAATGCCCATATCCATATGATGATGTCCACTATGCAGTCCATGATGATAATGACCATTTATTTTCAATAAGTTAATATTAGGTAAATTCTCATTAAAACTAAATCTTTGATTTTTTACATCGAGCATGGATGAATTAGACGAAGTTATGTTAGAACTATTAGAATTAACTGATTCTTGTGATTCTTCAAAACGTACATTGGACAAATCTTGATTTTCGTCATAGTTTATCGATTTATTGAATTGATACCATTTATCAGACGGAGAAGTATAGTCACTTTGGTATGTGGTCTTGGGAGAAAAAGTCAAGCTCTTCTTTTTCTTTGATAATGAAGTAGAATTATTAGCAGCTACATCTTCACTATCTGCGATGTCTTGATGGCATGTAGGGCATGATCTCTCGTATTTCATTTTATTGTTTGGATTTTTTTTAAAATTTATTTACACTTGTTAAATTTTGAAAAATTTGATTTATTATGAATTTGCAAAGATAACTTTCTGAAATTTAAATAGTTTTTTTTATTTTCGAGACTTGCAGAAATATTTATTTATTTTCCCATGGATGTACTATTGTATTTATAAAATCTTTGTATTTTCCTATCGCGGAGGATGTTTTCTCACTTCGATATAATGTACAAAATAAAATAATAAATTGTTCAGAATAGATTGAAAAAATCAATATTAGGCCCATCCAATAAATCAAATTCAAATAAATAATCAAACAAATGAAAAATCAAACCTGATAAAATTCAATCTATTCGCAGCGCACTGTCATTGATGTCCTCAAACAACCAAAAACAACAAAAATTAAAAAAAAAACAATGTGTGATTTACGTTGGCCTTATATAGGCCTCAATGCTGACTTCTGAAATGTATGTTGGTAAAGTTAATAATTAGATTTCTTTATTTTTGCGATCGTTTTCTTGATAATTTCCTTCTTTTTTCATGCTCTCGACCAAAAGAGCCTGCAAAAAAGAAGAAAATTATTAATAATTAGAACTTATCATAATTCTAATAAAATAAATAATTAAAATAAGTCTATAGTATTTCAGTGGTATCCAAAAATACTGCAGTTATGCTTTATTTGATCGATCTATCTATAAATAAGCATTAAAAAAAAGATAACAAATACTGTAACAGTAAAATAAATTAAATTATTACCATTATATTGTTTTTATAAATTTGTTTATTTAATGATTTTAATAAAGGTTTTTTTTAATATACTTTTTTGTATTTAAATTTTAAATTAGTTTATAAAAAAATATTATTGGCACAACAAATAGTTTTTAATTAAAATTAAGTAATATATTTTTTCATATTGTATGATTGAATTTATGATTTGATTATAAAATAGATAAGCAGGAAAAAAAATAGGGACTAAGCGATAAATTATTGTAAATGCAGCGATGCTGCATAGTGTGCAGTCGACAAACTATACGTTTTCATTTTCAACTAGTACTTTTATATCCTTTTACACAGAATAAAAGTGTAAACTAAAAATACAGTTTAACAGATATAATTTAAAAAAAAAAAACATGGCGGTATACACACTTATTTTTGACGTGGAAAAAAATCTAATGGTCTCCGTATTGGACGATTTCTTACTACAAAAATCACGAATTTTTTTTTATATTCAATATTTATAATTTTTTACAAAATTTATATAAAAATAATCTTTATACTCCACCATGGTCGTCAATGAAGATAGAAAAAAGAGTAAAATGGTGCTTCATCACCTTGGAGTATAGGACACAATGATGATTGAACATTATTTTGTGCATAGATTTTGACAATAAAAACTGTCAAATTCATTTTTATAAATCGTCTACAAAATTATAAATAAAAAAGAAGTCGTCCAATAGGGAGCGACCAGAATAGTTTTGCGTTTTTTTAACTAAACGCATTTCAAAAGAGAAAAAAGACCGGCTTAAACAATTTAGGTTAAACTATAAGCAAATACATTTACATATTTTATTCGATTAAAACTCTAAAGGTTTGCGTACAGAACTAAATCGCGTACTATAAAAATACGAGCGATAAAGAAATCGATCTTATTTCTTTACAAGTTAAATCATTACAAAATCGCGAGACGATTTTTTATAAAAAAAAGTCGTTCTGTATGCAAACCCTAAATTATAGTGTTACCGGTGAAATGCGCTTCTCGTTATTTTTTAATTAAAATTGTTTAAATTAAACATAAATCCAGAATAATCTTTTAATTTAATTGTAAGTTTTTTTTTTCATTTCTGTTTTTACGTGTAAATATTATCCAATATATAAATTGCTATCTACGAAATGTTAATTTATAGCTCCTAATCAATTTTTGTATATGTTTTTTTTAAACAAAATTTTATTGTTTTTAATTAATAAAATATTTTTAATCAATAAAATATTGATTGCATATATTGTTTTAGAGCTAAAGAAAGTTTTGTTAGGCAATAATAATTCGATTCTTCGTGTATTAATATATTTTCTGTCTATTCTTAAAATTAATTAATTTATAAATTGACTTGTTTTATTTTTTAGCAAAAAATTAATTGTTTTAAGTAATAAAAAATAAAATAAAATGTTTTTTTTATATAATATATTAGAGTACTATATATTTAGAAAGTTAAAAGTTTTTAGAAATATTTAACTATATGTTTATGTGTTTTAATGTCACAGGGTCTAAAGTGATTCTGTGCGATTTGATAGTTTTATCCAAATAACTTATCAAAGCATCCATGACAATATGGCTTATCATTTTGTTCCTTAAATGTGCCTTTGTTCAATTGCTTTAAGCAAAACGCACATACGAAATGTTCTGGATGAAATTTCTTAAACATTGCAGTTATACAACGTCCGGTTATTGGTTTCGAGCAACCGGCACACAATGAACCACGTTTGGCATGATAATGGGTTTCGCAGTACGGCAAACCTTCATGATCGAAGAATGAACCACCTTGGAACGGTTGACGACAATCCTGAAAGAAAAGTTTCGAATAAGATTAATAATATAAAACATATGTAAATAATAAACGATAAACCAGCATGTCCAACCATTTTTGTTTAATAACTTTTTTGTAATATATTAAGATTTTATCACCCTGTAATTTATTCAATAGAATAGATTTTGCGATAAGCTAGAGCATGCGTTCTAGATTATCAAAAGGTCATTATTGTATAATAAAAATTAGATAGGTCCCAGAACTGATCCTTGTGGTACGCCACGAAGAATCGGTAAAAAAATCAGAAATATAATCATTTACTATAATATATTGAGATCTGTCAGATAAATAGTTAGAATAAGAAATAATTAGAGAATGCGTTAAAGTTTATCAACAGGTCATTAATCTATAATAAAAATAAGATAGGTCCCAAAACCGATCCTTGTGGTACGCCACGAAAAATCGGTCCCAGAACTGATACTTGTGGTACACCACGAGAAACAGGTTGAAAATCGGATATATAATTATTTTGTAATAACACATACAGATCTGTTAGATAAATTATTAAAAATTAAATTGATTCATAACAAGAAAAAATGAAATTGATCATCCCATTTGGCAAGAGACTGCGTTAACTAAACTGCCACTTTATTTGCATAGAAATGTAAATTTTACTCCATTTTATAAAAGAATTTTTAATTTATCAATTTTCAATGTTTTAATTATAAAAAAACTTAACAATGGTACACATACTGAATGAGTTCATCTCTGTCCTCTCTTTTTTTATCTCAAACTAATAATTCAAAATTTTAAGTTATTTTTTTTCTTTTCTATACATCTCATGCCAAGTATAATAAAAAATAAATACTTGACACTGTACGTACATAAGAGCCACTAGGTGTGTGCACTGATGTTATTGTTTAAAAAAAAAATTCTAAACAATAGACTAACCAGCAAAAAAAAAACAGTTTTAAATAATATTTTAATTCAAATAGCACCACACAGCAGACATTTCAGAACATTTATTTAGATTTATAGATGTCATTCTTTTTCTGCGTTGTTGCTAGTCGTAAATATTAACATTTCTAAACAAATAAGTGTTTACAAATAGTTGTGGACATCATAAATAGTTATGATGAAATAAATTTTTTTGTCTAAATTAAAGATAAAAATTGAAGAATCAAAATCTTAAAAAGGATATTTTGTGCAAAGGAAAAATTGAAATTACCTAAATTACCTGAAATAGCTTAATTATCCGAATAATAGCTTAATAAGGTGAAATATATAAATTAGCTGAAATAACTGAAAAAACTAAATTAGCTGAAATATCTAAAATAGCTTAATTATCTGAAATAGCTTAATTATCTGAAATACTTAACTGAAATAGGTAAATTACCTCAAACAGCTAAATTAGCTGAAATAACTGATATAGCTAAATTAACTGAAATAGCAATTTAGCTAAAATAAGGAAAAAACTAAATTAGCTGAAATAACTGAAATAACTGAAATAGCTAAATAAGCTGATATAAATAAATTAGTTGAAATGGCTAAATTATCTGAAATAACTAAAATAGCTAAATTAGCTGAATAATAGCTTAATTAGGTGAAATAGCTAAATTAGCTAAAATAACTGAAATTTCTAAATTAGCTGAAATAACTAGAATAGCTAAATTAGCTGTAAAAGCTAAATTAGCTGAAATAGCTAAATAAGATGAAATAGCTATAAACTAGCTAAATTAGCTGAATTAACTGCAAAATAGCTTAATATGCTAAATATGCTAAATTTGCTTAAACACTGAAATAGATAAATTAGTTGAAATAAAGAAATAGCTTAATTAGCTGGAATACCTAAATTATTTGTAATAACAGAAATTGCTAAATTAACTGAAATAGCTAAATTAGTTGAAATAGCTAAATTAACTGAAATAGCTAAATTAGCTGAATAATAGCTCAATTAGATGAAATAGCTTAATTACCTGAAATAGCTAAATTAGCTTAAATAACTGAAATAGTTAAATTAGCTGAAATAAGGAAATAGCTTAATTAGCTGGAATAGCTAAATTAGCTAAAATAACTAAAATAGCTGAGTTAGCTGAAATAACTAAATTAGCTGTAAAAGCTTAATTAGCTGAAATAGCTTAATTAGCTGCAATGACTGAAATAGCTAAATTAGCTACATTGTAGCCAAAATAATTGAAATAGCTAAATTAGCTAAAATAAGGAAATAGCTAAATTAGCTGAACTAGCTAAATTAGCCTAAGTACAATTAGCTGAAATAGCTAAATTAACTGAAATAGCTAAAATATTTAGGTTATAGCTGAAATAACTTCAAAAATTATTATCGAAGTATTTTGTAAATTTTAGATTTTTTTTTCAAATAATTATAGACTCAACAGAAGCGGGAAAAACCAAATTTGAAAAAGTTAAATTTTCTGATCACTGATTATTTGAATACATTTTACGGAGTATAAATTCAGTATATTGAAAATTAATAAATTTATAACCCAAAATCTGAAATTAAATTCAACGACAGTTGTTTTTTTTAAATATTTTCCACATAAATTTAAAATTAAATTTCCCAAATCTAAATATATGTATCCAGTCTATACAGATACTTTTTTTTATATAAAACGTGCAAATATAATTTATTTACTCCCACCTTGGCCTTTACCGCAATATATAATATATAATATTATGGCGGTTGACCATGATCGTGGAAAAAAACGAAAACAAAAACCACTGCACGCCACCACTTTTTCAGCAGGCATCTTATAGTATAGTTAAAAATTATACAAAATTTTGTAAATACAAATTTTAAATCAAAAATTATAATTTTCAATCATCACTTTATTCACGCGTACCTCTCATTATCGTATATACACTGTGCGTATCTCATGTAATAAAAATTAAAGTGTGATGAGAATAACACAAAAATTGAAGTTAAAATATCTAAAAATATCTCAAAAGACTTTTGGCACACTCTTCTGGTCAATAAACAATTAGTGTTTAACAAAAAAGATAGTAAAACCAAAATTTAGTTTGAATGGATCAATATTTTTTTTAAACCATTCAAATGGAACGAAATATATAACATGACAACAATAAATTTAAGGCTAATTTGTCTGTTTAGACTATAAGCAATGGCGCTAAAAGTCAAGGTCATTCGAAAAGTTGTGACGTCATAATATATACGCAACAATTAAATATAGTATTTAGTACTACATAGATAGAAGTCATTGATCTGACTTCAAAACAATAACAACAATGACGTTGACAAAGAAACACGGTCGTATACGTCACAGTTTCATTCATATCGACGTAAATATTGATTTTCACGCAATGGCGCGAAAAACAAGACTTACTAGTTTTGTTTATTCATTGTGTTTTTGTTTTGTTTTTTTTTTGTTTTTGTTTTTTTTTGTTTTTGTTTTTTTTTTAATTTTTTTTGTTTTTTATTTTTTTAAATATTTTACATAATAATTTTTAAATTCCTATAAATATTTTTCTTTAACCTAACAATATTGTTCATATTATTGCAATTTTTTTTAACTTAACGAAAAAAAGTTAAACATTTATTTTTTAAAGAAAATTTGTTAAAAACCTGAAAAAAATTGTTTTTTTTTTGGTTGGAAAGGGGCATTAAACATTTTGTATCTCAGCATAAATTCGAAGATTGAGATTGTGTTCAGAGAGAGCTACAAAATTAAATTTTATATTCAAAATAAAAAAAAACGTGTCAATTATTCTTCTTCATCGACTCCAACACATTTTGGACACACTGGTTTACCTTCCATAGCATAAAAGGACTTTCCTCTGACCGCCTTTTTACAATCCTACATTACATTTTAATGTTAAGAATTAACGAAATTTTTATTTAGTAGAGAAAATAAATTAAATAAATACAAACCCTGCAGACGAAACAGTCCGGATGCCATTGAGAATTTAATGCAGAAATATAATTTTCCATAATGGCACGATTGCAACCGTTACACTTTGGTGCAAACATATCGAAATAATCGTTACGACAATATGGTTTTCCATCACGTTCATGGAAACCATCTTCACCAAATTGCTGGCCACACTGAGCACAAAAGAAATGTTCAGTATGCCAAGTTTTATCCAATGCAGTTACACATTTCTAAAAAAAATAAAGTTTTAACTTATGTTAAGTTGAATCGAAAGTATATTTACATCTAAAATTGCTCCATTGCAATAGGCACATCTTGGACTGAATAAATTATGATAATCTGGTTCACAATACGGATGTCCATCACGTTCAAAGAAATTTCTCGTTCCCAATTCTTGACTGCAGTGATTACAAGTAAAATGTTCCGGATGCCATGTTTTACCTAAGGCCGTTATCACCTGTCCAACGATTGGTTTGTCGCATGCATTGCAACAACCCTTTTGTGTTGTGGTCACACCTTGACGACTCATATCAGCTTGAAGGTTTCCTATAGACAGAATAAAAGTTAATTTTTTATCTAAAAAACCCAAATATCCAACCGCACCTAACATAGAATCCAACTGATCACGTTGAATTGTTTGCGTTTGTGTAGTCTCTGAGTGACTATACGAAATGCCCTTAGTTGGCTTAGCGTACTCTGTAACCGTCTGGTGTTGATGAGAGCTGGAGTTTATCTGTAAAATATAAAAAATAATAATTTATTAGTTTTTTACGATAAAAAAAAAAATGAAAAGTTTGCCAAAATATATATTTTGCACACGACGATCGTTAATTTTTATGTTTTTTTTGAAAATACAAAAAAAAATTCATTGGAAAAATATACAGAACAAAAACACGTGTTATTGTCATATCCCGCAAAATGAAAAACAATTTCAAATTGAAAAAGTGTTTTTTTCGCGCCGCATCCAACAAATCTTATATTTTCAATAATATTTTCAAATGAAAATTTTATTGAAAATTTTTCGAATGAAAATGTTATTGAAACTTAAGTTAGAAAAGAAAAACTTGTCTATAAAATTTTCTTTATAGACGAAACCGATAGAAAAATGTAAAATTTAAAAATACATTTTTTCTTGATATAAATAATTTTTTCGTATAAAAATAGAAAAACAAATTATGAAAATTTCCTTTATGTAGGTCAAAAGTTTAAAGATCATAATTTAGAAAATTATTTTTACAAAATAAAAAAAATTATCGAAGTTTTCAACGGGAAAAAAGAGAAATTCAATGAAAATTTACTTATTTTTTTTTGTATTTATATAAAATTTGATGTTAACCGTTTAGATTCTAATTTAAAACTAAAGTAAAAATGAAAAATCTGGCACAATGAAAAATGAAAATCTTCTATTCGCGTTATTATAACATACACACACACACACCGCAATCAAAATACACCAACACACTAATGGACGTTGTCGGGAAAGTCGGAAAATTCAGTATGTGTTTAAAAAATTGTATAATATCAAAAATATTAGCGAATAAATTTTCTTTAATATTGCTTTTTTGTTGTTGTAAAAAACGCATCATTTTCAGTTGATTGAGAAAAATTATACATTTAAGTGTGTTGGTAAAGTGGGGGTATAAAAGTTTTTTGTTTTTATTAATATCTGTTATATACGCAAATAACGAAAACAATTATTGTTTTTGCGCTAATAAATTTTGTATTTTTGGAGCCAAGAAAGGACACGCGACTTTATGTACAGAATATATAATTTTTTTAAATTAATAAACAGTTTTTTTTTCAAAATAATTGTATTGGCCGTGTGCAATAAAAAAAATAAACATTTTGTGACTGTCTCCACCTCCGAGCCATTTTTTTTTCAAAATCAAAGGAAAAATTGAGAAAATAAAAATGAAAAATTGCAATTATAGTGTCGGGACGCGAACACAATGTGGGGCAAATTTTTTGTTGTTAATTTTCGATATTATTTTACATTTGAAATTTAGGAACAGGCTAAGGAATTAAAGTAGGTACAGATCAGGGGAATTATAAAATCGAATGTAACTAATAAAATGATATTACAACCAAACAAATTTTTAAAACTCTTGTCTTGGTACATGAGTTGAAAAGTTGAAAGCTATGGCCAATAATATTACAAAAGTATTCACTTTTTTTTGTTTATATAAAATAATTCTATGTAATATTTTGAAACAGGCTAATCGGTTTAATTAAAAGCAAAGCTATTCTCAAATAAATTACACAGAATATCAAATTTAATTAATTGTCTTTTGATTTTAAATTCGTTAAAGCAATATATAAATAAAAATATGGGCCGATTTATTGGTTTACAATATTTTTTAAACTGGTCTATGGAGTTTCTCAGCCATACTGATGATAAGACGTAGGTCCCGAAACGAGTTTTATGTGCTGAGATTACTTCATGGATTATTTGTTTTTAGAAAAACATGTTTTTTTCTAAAGGAAAACCAAATTTTTCAAGGCTGGGCGAAGATACGCTTTGCCCTGGTCCACTAATTTATTTGAGAATATCTTTGCTTTGAATTAGACCGATTAGCCGGTTTTAAAATGTTTACATATTTCAAATTAGCGGTCGAAAAAAAGTAAAATTATTCATAATAATTTTATTTTAATTAATCTATTCGTTAAATGACCGAAGAGGCTTAATAAAAAATTTAAAAACAAATTTTGTTATAAATATTTTCAGGAAACTCGTATATACATTTTTTTGCTCAAAAATCCGAATTCTAGCAGATGTTTTTTTTATTGTTTGTAAAATCAAAATATATTTTTTTTTAATTAAATTAGAAATATTAAAAATATTTAATATAGATAATTGGATTTTTTGTATGTAATTATAATGTATATTGTATATTACACATTATAATTCCATAACTGCCGGAGAATAA
>JANSTW010071872.1:0-10260 GCA_027564275.1 Diadocidia ferruginosa | reverse complement strand
GTAATCCGTATTTAGTCTTCGTCTTTTGTTGTTGTTAAATTGAATAGTGTCATCACTGATTAATGCACAATATACAGACGCTATGTTGTCTGTGTCTCTTTTAATATTTATTGTATTTTGCGTGTAAATATGCAAAGCTTCTAAAATAAGCCTTTTGTTGTAATTGCTTTCAGATGCTAACACCGTTGTAGCTTTGAAATCAGGATAGTGACCGTCGGTAAAGAAAATAAATTAAGACCGCTAAGCTGGAAAAATTAGGATCAAATCCTTTAATCTAAAATTATTTTTCGGTCGTATTTATATTTTTAAAAAAGGAATCGGACGTATCTGAATTACTTTTTTGTCAATCCTGTAAAATGGCCAAAATGTATAGATACGTCCGATTCAATTGCGGCAATCGATATGCTATTAGATGTTGTTATGTTTTATGCTTGCATACAATTTATATTGATTTTACAGAATGCATCAATATTGCGATGTTATTTAAGTGTTATCAGTAGCGAAGTGGTAGTACGCTGCTAATAATAATTAACACGTAAGAATAAAAGATGATAGACTAATTGAGAAAAATCCACTACTGCTCACAACATCTTGAGCACTTAAACTCAATTTACACTACACCTTTTTTAACATATATGTCTCCTTACGTTTGTGTTTACAAAATAGTCTGCGGGGCACAAATTTTTTAATATGTATTGCTAACCGACTGAGTTTTTAGACAGGCACAAAAGGAGACATTTATTAAAAAAGTTGTAGTATAAATTGAGCTTTAGCAGTGAGTACAATCATTGCTCCGCATATATACGGCCGTCGCGTCGACCATATATTTGATATATTCTTATTAATAAATTTAAAATTATCACCAAATTGTTTTTTTGACGTAACGCCACTTGCTTTAAAAATAAGCATTTCAATATGATATCAATGCTTAACCACAAAGAATGACAACTTGGTATTAATTATATATACATACATATATAGGTAAAAGGAAAACATTCAAATCTTGGTTATAAAACAATATTAATTAATAATAATTAATTGGATTAACAGCGCTTGATACAGACCTACAGCGATTAACGGTGAATAGCGGCACTACTAGTGCAAAAAACTTAAAAAAAATCCTACTTTTTATGTGTCAGACCACGTCAGACTCATAGACAAATTGTTATAATTATATTTCAAAATACAATATGGGAAAAACGTTATTCCACGTTGTTTGTATAATTATATGAATATTTTTAAATAATAAAATTAAAAAATGTTTAACCAATTTTTCTAAAAAATGCACAACAGTTCATATTTGGTTTTTTTAATATTAAAAAATAACGAAAAAAAAATCAAAAAAGCATTTCTTCCACCCTCTTTCTATTTCATTTATCAATGCGAGTAAAAAAAATTATAACATTTTATTGAAAGATGAGCGCTCAATCGTGCATCAAAGTTACCCACTGCATTGGTATCAGTCACTCTTAATATGTTAGTACCTGACATATTATATGCTATTCTCATTAGATTAATGCTGGAACCGGACAAGTCAAAAAGTTCTTTTTGGTATTTATGTTCACGACTGAAAACGGTACTGCCCATTTATATTGTACTCATTTATTATATGGTAAGGATCTATTCAAAATTTTAAAAGATTGTAAAAACAACATTCCAGTTTTCATGGGGGTTTTCGGACCGATTTTTCTTAAACCAATGAAGTATATTCTTTTTAAGTATTCCAAAATATAAAGAAATAGAGTCGATAACGTTTTTATTTTTAAAAGCTTCAATATTATTAGAAACAAGTCTCTTCTACGACCGACGACCGACGACCGACTTATCTGATGTTTTTTTCTATATATTTGATATAATATTCTTGTGCGTTTAAGATATTCGATACTCCTAAATCGAATTTAAGTAAATAAATTAGATTCACAGTATATATATATATATATAACAAATTATTCTATAAACTTCAATATTTATGATCATAAATATTACAAATCAATCCAAATAAATTACATATATTTATGTTGTCGGCACTTCTTTTGAAAAAATATATTAATATTCAGTGGCTCAGCGGTAGATTTGTTTGTGTAGGCAGCAGAAGAAATATTTGGAATTGTCTTAACTTTGTTAAAATAAACATAACATTTTTTTGACGAGATTTCGGATTATGTGTTTGAATTATGATTTTAAGTAATAATTCGATATTTTTTTTGCGAATTTTACCTTAAATTATAAAACCTTCAAAAATTTTACAAAAAAAATATATTCCAATCGGACAAATTTTTTGTCATAACAATTCTGAAGAATATTTTTTTTATGAAGTTTCTTGTATATTTCCAAAAAATTTATCACCTACATACATACAATAGCTGTTTACTACTATATTTATAGAAATAGCATTCTTATTGGTCAGTAAAGCTTACCCTATTGTTTTTATAGACCTCTCACCACTGATTATGTATTTATTATATATTTAACATGCAAATTATTATCACGTTAAATTTGCCTAATTTGCATATTATATAGTTGCTATATACTCAATAACAACAATTTAAAATTACCTATAAAAATATTTTATTTTTTATTTGTATAGCACTTCATAGTTATAACAATTATCAGATTATTTGTATAAAATTTCGAGAGAATTTAGACTGACATCATTTTAACCTTGTCTTTTTTGAACAAATATCACAAAAATGATATATTTTTATACGCGTTTACTAAATTCCATTTAGCAAATTATTTAAATATAGAATAATTGAAAATGGTTTACAAAAGAGGTTCTAACTATTTTATTTTGTATAATAAATTAGTAATATTTAAATCGTATAAAATAGGAATCTGCAATGGAAAATCCAAAGATATTATTTGTGTTGGATATTTAAATATAATTTTTTTTAAATATCACAAGTTTCAGATCAATTATATATTGGCGTTGCCTCAATTATCGCAATTTTTATTTTTATCATTAAAATAGTAAGAATTTATTGCAAAGAGTCAGAGTAATCAAAATAACTTAACAATTTAAATATTTAATATTCTTAAATCTCCTATATAAAAATCCATCATGAAAACGTGCGCATAAGAAATTATTTTTTATCTATTATTGCCATTTGATAGAATCAAATTATTGTAGACCTTAAATAATATTATTTAAAAGATCTATAATTATAAATATATCGAAAATACCTCAATCTGCATCATGAAGCTGTTTGTTTAATTATAAATTAGTGAGAAATAACGCACATGATTAATATATGTAAAAGAGAGTTCGTCGCTTAAGTCTTTCGTATCATGAATTCCTGAATCTGTTTTTCTTTGTATGTACATTTGGCTATTTTTGTTTAAGTTAAATGTTATTATTATTAAATAAAAAAAGTTTTTGATTAGAATTTTTAATTCTATAACGAATTATGAATTACGGACTTAAAGCTTTGATTGAATCTTTCGTACAAAAATGATATGTAAACTATCTTAAAATGCAAAGTTTCGAAGCAAATTGTTTGCTTTAATTCTTTTCTACGTATTTTTCTTAAAAAATCTTTTAAACAAAACCATCTAAAGAGTAAATAAACTACTCTAAAATGAATATAATGCCCAAATTTCCAAGCTAAAACAACTCTATAGTGTTATTTCTCCTCTAATTGTTTACCAATTTTATTAACAAAATATTTAATATAAAAGACTTATGTTCTTCGTAAATGATCTATTACAAAATAAATAACACAGTTTAGAATATAGCGTATGACAAACTCTAAAACTGGTAAGCAATATAATGGCTATTATAGAGTTCGAATATGCTACAGAAATATTTAAAAAGTCAAATACCAAGAATATTATCTTCATACTTTTGTTGTCCAGATAAATACCAAGAGCTTTAAAAAAAGGATAATATTAAATAAAAAATCAAATGGTTATTGTATATACTTAGTTAGTTTCAAACTAATGTTGTTTTAAAAATTAACAAGTTTGTGTCAATGTTATGAGACATGACACAGTGTGTTCAACGAATTTTTTAAACAAATTTTTTTTTTGTGTTAAACCAAATAGCCATATTATTATATGTTAATGATTATTATAAAATTGTACAGATTGTTTGATGAAGATGTTTTTGAAAATATATAATACTGAAGATTTGATTGTTTGTTTTTCAATTCTTTTATTTTTATTGCATTTTTAGAGGTGTATTTATGCGTACGAGCCTAACCTGTTTAACATTGTTAATATAATTTTTAAGTAAATAAAATTCGTTTCATTTGCGAGTGATTGGTAATTTTTTTTTATTTTAAGAACAAATGTAAAGCAAATTATTTCTTAAAAAAAAATTTCAATAATAATGTTAAATAAAATGTAGAAGCCTGGTCTTATTATTAGTCTATTACTAAGGGTCCGAAACCGTTTTTTTAATTATTAAACATAATTCTCGAGTAAGCTCATTTAGAATTTTATATTTTAAATTTTTTTTATAGAAGAAAAGGATTCCAAAAACTTCATACTATAAGATGTGATCGAAATTTCGTAATATTTGGGTAGTTTTTAATATCAAATTAGACGTTAAGCTAAACATTCATCACAACTTTCATTGACAATTTCAAGATATACGAGTCTTACCTACCGCACATTCAATATTGTATGTGTATTTAACTAATTATAGTAATGTGATTATTTTAAAACAAAATAATTTTTTTTCTGTATATTTACCTTGCAATCCAAGCAAATAATTTGTTTGATTGGGTGATTTAGCGTGTAGTCCTATCCAATTAGAATACATAAAATTGGAATGTGATGGATTTGTTAGCGCTGCAGCAGCTGATAACGTCGTAGCTGATGCATGATGATGATGATGATAGTCATAAGAATTACTTAATGGTGGTGAGGATGCATGGTTTATTGCAGACGATTTATCTAATAAATTAGCAGCAGCAGCCCGTGAGTTGAGATAGTCGAGGACCGATGGTGCGGTAGCTATATATTATTGGAAAAGTGTAAATTAATTCGAATTGTTTTAGATATTTTAATTAGTCATATGTTTTACATTGATCATAAGAATAAATTATCCAAATTCGGCATAGAAAATTCTTAAAAACAAAAATTGGAAAAAAATTGCTGAAAATGTACGTATGTGTATAAATATATCAAGTAATCTAAATCCCTGAAAATCCCTTCCCGCGATAAAAAAAAATATTAAGAAAGATAACTGCTTGTCAGGCGAGACTTTTTAAGTATAAAGATAGATTTATTCAGACAGAGATTTTCTTTTTGCACAGAAAATGTTCAAAATCAACCAATCAGAAAGTGTGCAGCCGCGGAATTTTCGGACGAGCCAAAAAAAATGAATTTGTGATGATTTTATTTTTAATTTCACCTTTTTCATCGCAAAAAAATTTCAGAAATATAAAATCTACGACGTAAATATTTAAAGGCTAATCGGTCTAATTCAAATCAAAGCTATTCTCAAATAAATTAATGGGTCGGCCAGGGCAAAGCGTAACTTTATTCGCCCAGCCTCAAAAATTTGTTTCTTTTAAAAAAAAATCATGTTTTTTAAACAAATAATCTATGAGTAAACTCAAGGCTTAAAACTCGTTTTGGGTCTTACGTCCCATCATCAGTATGGCTAAAAAATATGTTTTTTTTTAAGAAACACGTTTTTGAGGCTGGGCGAAGAAAAGTACGCTTTGCCCTATCCGACACATTAATTAATTTGAGAATAGCTTTGCTTCGAATTAAACCGATTAGCCTGCTTTTAAATATTTACATATTTCAATATATTTAAATATTTACAATCGGTAGAAAAAAAGTAAAAAATCTACGATGTTTAAATTTATTTATTTGAAAATATTTTTTATATCGTTGAAAAATTCGTAATAATTATGACCAACTTCAGTTCAAAATCTTTGAGTTTTAATAAAATTTATTAAGATTTTTCATGCATATATATACTGAAGACTGCAGAGCTTTCCATTGATGCTCTTTAGTCCGCTCATCAATTCCATAAAGAAATAAAAAATATTTTGAAAATTTTCTTATTTTCCGTCGGTGTCTCTCTATTATTTGTAATATAAATTTTATGACCGACGGTAAAATGTCATGATTAAGATTACATTATGACATGAATTATCGCCTTGCAGCTAAATTTGATGTCCAGAATTATTTTGCTTCTTTTCGACTTCTTTTGTTTCTTCAAAAATTTTAATTATAGCTGAGGCGATAATTCCTCGAGCCAACTATATATATGTTGCATTTGCGTGTGATAATTCATGTCGACAAAAGTAATCTAATTATCTAATTTGACCGTCGGTATCGAAATGTTTGTTGAAAAAAAAAATGCTAATCACTCACTAATCTGCCGCAAATCAGTCGGTGACACAGTATTCGATTTATGCAAATAACCCTTATCGTCACATTCGTCCTGATGGCGAAGGCGATCCTCATTGTTATTGTCTTCAATGCCTAAAATATTTTCTATTGTAAATGTTTTACTCTTTGTTGAACTTTTCTGAAGCGATTTTAAGAAACTTTTATTCTCACTATCTACACTACACATTCGAAAATCTTTCAGATTTATTGATTTATTATTATTAACGGTTGTTATGCACACTTCCGGTGATTCCGAATCATCACTATCATCTGCCGTCGAATAACATTCCGTTGCGTTTCTATTGCACTTATCCATATTTTGCACAAAATAAAAAATCTTTAATTTTCAATCACACCTTATGTGTTATCTAATTATCATGTTAAAATTCTTTAAAAAATGATTAACTTATTTTTCAAACGTCGATATCTTATAATCTATTATCTAATTTGCGATCATATCTGCACTATAACTACCGAATGAACCATAACACATAATTCTTTGAATAGTAATAACAATATATTTTCAATGGGCCATTCAAAGATGAAATTGCGTTTATCCACCACCACCTCCACTGTACCTAGCCAGAAGCATAAAATCTTTTATAATTTATCTTCCAAAATGTGTATTGTGTTAATATGTGAACCCGCCTACTTTTCACACCAATACGCGGAAATACACCGCAATTCCTACGAATGATGATGATGGGCTCTTGATATAGCACTTTATAAATCCATAATATTGTTATTGAAATAGAAGAAAAAACAGATTTTTTTGTGTAACATTTTTGAGATGAATACACAAATATTGTGGTTAGATATGATTTTTATGAGAGTGTTTACAAGATTTTTTATTGTATAATGATGATGATGGATGCTGCGATGAAAGTGAAAAAATTACCAAGTATATTATCATCATTTTTATGAGCTTCTATTTGGGTATACCTCTATATATACACGCTTATAATGGTGTTAAAAATCTTTTCTTCGTACAAAGCAAAAAAGACTGGGTTTATATTATGTTAACATTAAAATTAAGTGGATTATTTATTATAATTCACGCAAATAAAATGTGGGTCTAGTAAACAACATGAATCTTGGAGTGGAGTAGAATTTAGGAACACATATATACAAATTATATAGGATTTTTGTGGTTTATTGTGGATATCAAATCAAACATAAGATTTTTTTTTAATTTATAAATCAACGTAATTAATATAATAATATATACGCACTTTGGTTTGCTACAGTCTTTTTTATTATATATTTTGCACCAAATATATATTATTTAAAGGGCTTTTAACTAGTAAAATACAAACATTTATTTTTAATTTTAAAATACTTGGTTGTTTCACTTATTAAAAATAAATTACTATAAATATAAAAATAACAAGAGGGTAACACATTACTTAAATAATTTCTAATTATTAATTTTAATAGAACATATTATGTAGTTCTCAAACTAATATAAATGCATTAAAATATTATGTTACGCAAACAATAAATAATAAATCTTATTTGGGGTGAAAAATAAAATAATAATATTTATTAAAGAAAAAAACCCACAACATTGACAGGTATTTTTGGGGTGCAATTATAGTGTTGCGCAATATTAAGTGGTTAAAATCCCTCGCTGCAGCCTCAAAAAAAAGAATCGTTCGTAAAATTATATGAAAAATTATTTTTAATTTCCGTGAAGATTTTTACTTTTAGCTATATTTTAGCCATTATTCTCAGTATCCCAGTATTTCTAGTATATATGGCAGATTTCCGAGTACTTGAGATCCTGGGATTTTCATCTCAGATTGCCAGGAAATCGAGAGAAAAAAATCTCTCTCATCAAAATAGGTTCAATTTGTTATAGAGGAGATTTTTGTTATAGCCCACAATTTTATGGCTAAAGAGCTGCAATATTTAAAAAATAAAATCTATTGTTTAAATTTATAGGTTTTTCCTTTTGTTCAATTTTTCGATAATTTCTTTTAAAATAATAGAGATGATTAACAAAAGAAGATAACAATGGAAATGTGAATTTTTATTTTTATTTATTGTTTATAATTTAAAATTTTGTATTTATATTAAAACAGCGATTTGAGCAATTTTTTTTTTTATATTGTTTAAATATCCTTTGTGGAGCTGGTGGAGCGATTTGAGGTTCTGCACGGGCATCACTGCAATAGAAGAATTGGCAGTAACATGGAAAAATATTTTCCAAAATTAATTAAGATTTCTATAATTCTGAAGCAGATTGAAGAAGCAGTAAGAAACAAATATAATTGTTGATTGCAGTATAGGTAAGATACTATTAGTTTTTAATAAATTAAATAAAATGGGATCATCAATCGTTATCCTAGTCAATATAGTAAAACATTGCCGCAAAAAAAACGTTTAAAAGTTAATCCATTTTTTCATAAAAAAAAAAATTTAATGATGAAAAAGCTGCTTACATTTTATAGATTTTTGAAATGAAAAAAAAAAATTGAAATAAAAAATATTTTGTATTTAATTAAGAGCTGTAAATGCAATTAATTATAAACCTGTTAATTAAATTATGTTAAATTAATTTACATAATTAAATGCAAGTCCATATAAGAAAAATGATTAACCTTCAATAATTGTAAATATTTATATATTTATTTTATGAGCAGCAAACAAATGTGATAAATTAATTTTAAATTTATAATACATTTTATTATGCGATAAATTTAAAGTCATTATGCAAAGTGGGAAATGAATTTAAAAAACGGACTTAGTACACATCCTTGCGGTGGCCCATAATTATAAATATATACCATATGCTGAAGAAGTATTTAAAACTTGTGATCATATAATTTAAAACTGAAATTGAATTATTAAAATATGATATATATATATTGGAACTCAATAAAAAAAATTATGTAAATAAAACTTTTTAAAATTTCTGAATAAAATTTTCACCACAAAGTATATTTAAATAGATCATAAATTTCGTGAATGAGTTTAACAACAAAAAACCTTTAATATAACCCTTATTATTGATCGCACCTTCGTGTTTTTTTTATTATATTATACTTATACCACTAATGTGTTAAATTGCGTTAAGTAGTTTATATAAAAATATATAAATTGTTATATGATGAGGGTGGTAAAAATATATGTATAATATTTCGTATAAGATAAACTGGATAAACAGATGTTTTGATCCCATTGGTCCATTGTATAATTTTTTTTATATACAGAAGTGCCACAATAACAAATTATCATTTTATACATTAAATATTATACACGGTTATGCCACTTACATATACTTACCAGGTATTGAGGAAAAATGATTTAACTAGCTGAATGTTCCTAAAAAAATATCAAGAATCGGAAAGAAATTTTAGATATATTTTTTTAAATCATTTAGAAATAAAACCAAAAGGCGTAACAGACTTCAATTCGCGATTGGAGAAAATAATTATTATAAATTAATTACACTGATGAGGTTAATAAAATATTAGCGAAACGAATTTGAAATAAAAAAAAATGTTTCATTACTAAAATTAGTAAACACCAAATTTTTCGAGAGTCTGCAAATTATGAAAATCAATAATCATATAAAAAAACTATAGAGATTATTATTGAAGTCTTGGAATTTTGATATTCAAAATTTTCTTTTTAGTAATAGTAAATTCATTAAAAAAATCCAAATATGTATATGGAGTTTGTATGAAAATAGTATACAAGCCTTAATTTAGGTCAAAATGATGCCCTGATTCAGAAAAACTAGAATATAATAAGTGTCCGTCCGTCTGTCTGTCTGTCCGTCCGTCTGTCTGTCTGTCCGTCCGTCCGTCTGTCTGTCCGTCCGTCCGTCTGTCCATCCGTCCGTCCGTCTGTCAGCAAATAATTAGACACAAGAAAGTTTTACACCAGTGGACGAATTTG
>JANSTW010071861.1:0-10261 GCA_027564275.1 Diadocidia ferruginosa | reverse complement strand
ATTTATTAATGAAATACTACCATTAAACTTTACTGGCTTTTTTTAAATTTAAAGAGCCATAAAAAATAAAAATTTTAAGAACAGTTTGGTTAGCTCAATTAAAGCTTTTTTCTAACAAAACTTCATGTAAACTTACAAAAAATTTATTCATTTTTTATGTGAAAAACAAATAAAATTAATTTTTTATGTCCATTTATAATTCATGTAACAACAAAGAACAAATATACAAAATAAACTCTAAATCCTACTCCATAAATATAACAATTTAAAGCATATTAAAGACTTATTCCACTTTAATTGCTGGCTTTCCACGTCCAGCTTTTTTAAATTGGTTTGCATCATTTTCTCTTAATTTGTTTATTGACGGCGGTGCATTACGTTCATCTAAACATTTTTATTAGCCATATGGGAAAGTGTATTTTTTTACTTAAATGGTTTGATTAAATTTATTTCTTTTAGACAAACCATAGACTAAAAACTATTAGAAGCCAAGGATTTTTCATATTTGTTCTAATTACTAAGTATTTGTTTATACGTTATTTTTTAACTAATAGTAAATTGAAAAATAATATGTATAAAAAATACCTTTAAAATTTTGCCATGCCTCTGATACGGAATTCTTTTTAATATTTTTATGTTTAACAATAACAGGAAGATTAAGAGCCTTTCGAACAACAGGTGTCTTAAATAATCCGGCATAAATAAGCGAAATAACATTACTTGTGCACCAATAAAGACAAATTCCCTAAATTTTATTATAAAACAATCAAAAATCTCCATTTCACATAATAATTATAAATTCTTACAGAAGAAAATTGAGATGCCATTACAAGCGATATAATAGGCAACCCGTATTGCATTCCAGCACGCATAAAAGGAGTCATCTGATCAGTGCTTGTACCCGATTCAACACCCATCTAAACAGTCTTAGTATGTAATTTATTAGATAAAAACCAAATTTAATAATTATTACAATACTAAAAATGTAAAAACTATCCTTAAGTAAAAATCCTATTTGTTTATTCAATAAAAACTAACCCGCATGACAATTGACAAAGTAGCAGATGAAATAATAGGCAGAATATAGTAAGGGTCGCAAGCTGTTAAGTCCCAAAACCACAATGTTCCGCCATTTGAAAATCCAGGAAAATTAACAGTAACCATTTTTTTAATTGCAAAAAACTGCGTCAAGAATACACCCCCATTCACGCCTAAAATAAGCATTTGGCGGCCGTACCGAACATTTTTGGAACGAAGAAAATCACGTTGTTCAATAAGGATTTGTTGCACTATAAAAAATTATGTTTTATCATTTATAAAATCTTAGAAACAAAGAACTACAAAAAAAATAAGAAAATATGTTGTGTAAAAGATATATATATAGTTTATTACCGTCAAAACATGTAAATATCCTAAAATTATACTATAATATTTTCTTAATTAAATATATATAACATTCATATTATTTGTTAAATCATATTCATTTTCAATTTATTTATATAAAAATTAATTTAATATAATTATTTTAAATTCAATGTCGCAATACATTATAATTTTTATTATTAAATGAACTGCTTTTTTAAAGCCAAAATTTTCGAAAAATTTTGCAATTGTATTAAAATATTTTTAAATAAATACAAAATCTTATTAAAAGATTGTAATAATTTTAAGTACATACATCATTTTTTCAACTACATTTGCATTACAAGTAAAAAACATACTCAATAACGAATTGTTCTCTCGTTTGGCTTCTTGAATACGATTTCTAAAATCGCTCAGTTCCGGTGCAAATTCACTTTGTCTTGCAACAAATTTTTGTGACATAATAGGTACATAAATCAACGCAAGCCTCAATAAACAAGTTCCTAAGAATAACCTTTACAGTGCAAAAATTTTCACATATTTATCAGATGCATCTAATTTAAAAAAATAAAGCATTTACCACACATAATTGTAGCCCACCAAGGAATATCTAAGTTTAAATGAATATATTCCAAGGCATATCTAAAATATCCCGATGGCTTCCACCATGAAAATAATTCCAAATCCCCAATCACACTCTGCCCAGCCTCATACAATTCTTGAACAGATTTTTGGTAAGCAGGAAGGCTTGGTAATGAAGGAATTTGCGACAAGTTATTAGGTGCCAATAAGTCGATCGTTGTAAAAACATCTTTTGTAGATAAATAACGAACACAAGACTTAATGAACGTTAAATTTGATGGATGTTTAAATTGTAATAGTCGAATGCCGTGCGCCGACCCAATGCGAGCATAAAAAAGCATTTTATTTAAATATATTTCTGCAAATTTAAATTAATTTACAAAAAAATTTATATTCACTTCGCCAAAGTTTTAAATGTGGTAATAATTTAAAACATTTTGGAAATAAAATAAAGGATCCCTTTAAAATTGACCTTCTCAAAAAATATTTGAAATTTGGCATAAGAACAGCTTTTCAAATGGAGATCTAAAAACAACAAGTTTAAAAAATTGTGAATATTATTATCTATTTTAGATATGAAACAAAAAATTTTCTGTTATTGTACATTTTTTTGGTAAGTTTTTGTAAATATATTCGAAGCAAAGTTTTAACATTTAACAGCAAGTCAAAAAAGTATTAGCTTATTTGCGTTTTTTTCATTTAATTCTCAAATTGTCAATAAAAACTATTTGCTAAAATTTTTTGACTTACAGGTGACAAATTTATTGTCATTACTTATTATTGATAATTAAAATATACGAAATTATAAAGGGTACTTGTTTTTGTTTTTTAAATAATATCTTTTTTTTAATAATATCTATTGTGATACTTAAAAAGACCTTGACACTTTTTTAATTTTCAGTAAACAATTTTAAAAAATAACAGTTGTTCTATATAATAGTCCTTTTACGAATATAGTGACTATAAAATAAATAATGTAAAGCTCCATTCTATTACATTTTTATTGATTTTAATTCCTAAATCTATCTAACATTAAATAAAAGTTAATAAAAAAAATTCAATAAAAGTTTAAAACTTTAATTTTAAGCAACTCTCTGAACTACTATGCTTGAATGTATTTAAAAGTAAATACATCAATAGGTTCTTGCATTTAAAAGTTTAGAAGAATTTCAACATTAGCTTCTTTAATAAAATTTTATTTGAAAAACTAATTTACAATTACAATTGTTTGTATTTTTTTGTCGATGTCTGTTTACACTTTATTTCGAAGAGATATTGTTTCAATCATTAATTTAAATACTTAGCAAAACTACTTAATATTTGTTGTTTATTTAACTTCTAAAATTTTTGTGTTTTTATTTTTCTACTGTTAAAGATAGAAAAGATTTTTTAATCTGTAAATTAAAACTCTAATCACTTTATTAAAAAAGAAGAAAAACATTATATAAAACGTATTCTTATTTTATAACAAAAATAAATCTAGTGTTTTATGAGCTCAATGTTTTTCAATTATTATTTTTTATCGCAAAAATAATTTTTATACAAAATTTACATTAATTAAGAGCATTTAATTTCTGTCGCACTATTTTATAATGATATATGTACAAAAAGAAGTTTGGCAAGTTCAAAAAATGAATATATGCAATATGCAAAGGAAATAAAAATTGAATTAAAGCAGTACAAATTAAGCCGAATTTTTTTTATTAAAAGTTTTTATTTAGAAGGAAATGGAATATCCAATCAGCTTATAAAAAACAAAGCTGGGTAAATATCGGCCTAAAAAATATTTTAATTGCATTTTGAAGATATTGATTTATAGTATAAAAAATATTTTTTCTTCTCTCAAAAACTTTAATAAATCAATAAAATATAATTTATTTTATTTTTATATAATTATATAATAATTTCTAGAATTCATCAATTTTGTATTTGTAAAGACCTTCGTCCCTAGTAGAAGACATTCTTTTAATTTTTCGTATTTTTATAATTCGCGATTTTACATTTTTTATAAACCTTCATATTCAAAAGATAGCTTTTTGTTTTTCTGATAGTGTTTTTAATGTGGAATACAATTTTTGCTTGCCTTATTTTTAGTAAAGGGGTAGAGATGAACACATATTGTTTCCGATTACATTATATAAGCTGGTAATTTTTGAAGTCGAATAATTGCGCGCGCGTAAAAATTTTTTATTTGCTCTGTTCGTGTACCAAACGCGCGAAGGAAAGGTTAATCACTATGCACATAATTGGGAGAGAAATAAACTAATCACATATTTATATCATAATAATATTACTAATAATGAAAGTTGATGACGTCTCATTTGAGTGATTGATAAATTAAGAGAGTAAATGAACAGTGGACCTTACTTTTTTTAATCATTTTTTTTTTAGTTTTTTTCAAATTATTTATCCATTTCTTGGCTATTATATGTTAAAATGTTTTTAATTTAAGTTACATGAACTTGGTATATTGAAGAGTTTTTAGATAACTCTTTAGTTTAACTTTCATAATGTGTGGTATATTCGCTTATTTAAATCATGCAACACCAAAAAAACGGAGTGAAATTATTTCTGTTTTAATTCAAGGATTACGGCGAATGGAATATAGAGGGTATGATTCAGCCGGTAAATTGTTTGATTTTTGTATTACAATTTGAGAATTTAATTCTTTATCTCTAATTTCCTTAAAAATTGACTACAAAATGTTTTATTAACTTTGTTAGGTTATATTTATAAGAAAAAAGAAAAAAACGTTATAACAGAAAAAATGAGAAATACTTCAGTAAAAATTAATTTAGTATTTTAATAATTCTTTAGGGGTTGCTATCGATTATGGAGAGGATATTGTCTTGTTCCGCAAAGTTGGTAAAGTTGACGTATTGAATAATTTTATTTTAAGTATGTCTTTAAATTTCATTTATAGCTAAATGTAATTTTCAATTTTGTTAGACTGCGAAAACATGAGTTTTGATTACGAGTTTCTTGACCATTGTGGAATTGCACATACTCGATGGGCGACTCATGGTTCTCCGTCAGATACTAATTCTCATCCTCATCGTTCATCTCCTGATAATGGTTTTTTTAATTTTGTTGATCTTTTCAGATAATTTTTTATTGTTAAATCTTATTAAGCTTTAAAATTATTGAAAATTTGAATCCTTCAGTGATAATTAAAGTGTTTTATTTGAATTTATTTTTTTAGAAATTGAATTGAGTAAATACTTTAGAATTTGTTGTTGTTCATAATGGTATTATTACCAACTATAACGAAATTAAAGGTTATCTTCTCAAAAAAGGTTTTAATTTTGAGTCTGAAACAGATACTGAAGTCATTGCGAAATTAATTCAACATATTCATGATCGATTTTCTTACTTCAGTTTTCGGCAGTTAGTTGAAGCTACTATTCAACAATTGGTTTATCTTTCTATATTTAAAAAAAGTTTCAAGGCAGCAAATTTAATTAAAATAACAAAGGCCAAAAATAATTAACTTAATTAAACTCGCTGCTTTTAATTTGGTCTTTATCTTAATATTGTTCTGATTTTTTGTCTGGTTTTAGGAAGGTGCTTTTGCATTGGCTTTTAAAAGTCGACGTTTTCCAGGACAATTGGTATGTACTCGGCGCGGAAGTCCTTTATTAATTGGTATTAAGAGCGATTCATGTTTAACTAATCGCAATCACTTTCCCGTTCAATATAGCAAGGGTAAAGTTTACTTCAACGTCATTTTTAGAATCAGAAAAAAAAACATGTGTAAATTTTTTGTTTGTTTAGTTTAATAAATTTATTATAATTATTTTTTACGTTTGCTGTTTAGGGTCTGGATGGGCTTGGCATGACGAGTCAAAAAGACGCGGAAGCAATCGATCAGATGTTGGAGGTCAGTAATTTTTTTTATAATTTTTTTGTTAGTTAACAATAGTTATTTTTTAGTTCTTCGTTTCAATTCTACAAGCAGTTATGATGACTTTGAAATGTTATCTCATAACGATTCATCTTTCATTGGTATAATTTATGTTTTTTTAACTTGTTTAATACATCATCGCACAGGTCCTACACATTTAGGGAACTTTAGGATTTCCATAAACTTTCTTTTTTTATAGCCGTAAAAGGAGACATCACATGCAAAACTGTCGCTGAAAAACATGGAAACCCATCGCACTTGCCCATTGACACAGCAAAAATAAAAATTACAAACAGAAAGTTTTTAAAGATTAGAAAAAAAATCTCTAAATTTTAAAGGCTTATTTAATTTTTGGATAAACAAATTCATCAAAAAAATTTGTACTTTATATAAATTAATCACGTAACTTCCTCAAAAACGCACTCATTCACACATTTGGAAAAATTATAAGGCTAAATGCTTTATCTTTTTTTGACAATACAGATACAAATGGGATAATTGCTAAAACTTTTTATGTGTTTTAGAAGGAATGAATCGAACATTTGATTCAAAAAAATACCCTGTGGAATACTTCGTGGCGTCAGATGCCAGGTAAAATTTTTCTTCAAGTTTTATTTTCATCACATTTTTGATACTTATTTAATTTAGTGCTATCGTGGAACACACTCGTCAAGTAATCTACCTTGAAGATGATGATATTGCTTTCATGGAGGATGGAGCACTTTCTATTCATCGTATTCGAAGAGATGGTACTCATCCATCAGAGCAAACGCGTGAGGTTCAACAACTGAACATGGAATTACAACAAATTATGCTTGGCGATCATAAAACATTTATGCAAAAAGAAATTTTCGAACAACCAGAGTCGATTGTTAATACTATGCGTGGTCGTTTGCTAGCTGATGGAAGTATTTTATTGGGTGGTATAAAGGCAATAATTTTAAGATCAAAAACTTTTATTTATAAAACACTTTTTGTAATTTTTATAGGATTATGCCGATGATATTAAAAGATGCCGTCGCTTAATTATGATTGCCTGTGGTACATCGTACAATTCCGCTATTGCTTGTCGGCAATTAATGGAGGAACTAACAGAACTTCCAGTTATTTTAGAATTGGCAAGTGATTTTCTAGACCGAGAAACACCAATTTTTCGTGATGATGTTTGTTTCTGTATTAGTCAAAGTGGTGAAACTGCTGACACGCTTAACGCATTAAGGTTTTATTATTTTTAAGATCATTTAATATATATATTGTGTTAGATACTGCAAACCTCGTGGTGCTTTAACTATTGGAATTACAAACACTGTAGGCAGCTCAATATGTCGTGAGTCTCATTGCGGAGTTCATATTAATGCTGGGCCTGAAATTGGTGTTGCGTCAACAAAGGTTTTTATTTTTTTGTTTTTATCTGGGAGATTAATTTGAGCAGAACTCTATTGCTTGACAACATTTTAGGCGTATACATCGCAAATTTTGGCTTTGATAATGTTTGCTTTAACATTGAGTGATGATAGAATTTCTCTTGCAAACCGTCGTTCTCATATTATTGAAGAAATGAGAAAATTAAGCGGTAAATTTTAAGTTTTAATTGCTTTTTAGCATGTTATAAGTACTTTTCTAGACTACATAAAGGAAGTTTTAAAACTGGATGAACAAGTACTAGAAATTGCAAAAGAAATCTATGAAGAAAAATCGTTACTAATAATGGGACGCGGTTTCAATTTTGCAACATGTTTAGAAGGTGCTTTGAAAATAAAGGTTCATTTTACGCTGCTTACTTTAGCAGATACATCAACTAATTTTAGGAATTATCCTACATGCATTGTGAAGGTTTGATGAGTGGCGAACTAAAACATGGTCCTTTAGCGATGGTGGACGAAACAATGTGTATTGTCATGGTAATCTGCAAAGATCAAGTATATAAGGTAGATTTTTGTTTTAAAAAATTTAACTTTTTTTCGGCATCTTAGTTTTATGTTCTAGAAATCTCTCAATGCTCTCCAGCAAGTCCTTGCACGGGGTGGTCGTCCAATTATTATTGCAGATGAAAGCGTTTCAATTTCTGATTTACCTAATGTAAAACATGTTTTGCGCGTCCCAACAACTGCAGATTGTTTGCAGAATATTTTAACAGTCATTCCATTGCAACTACTAAGTTATCACGTTGCTGAGCTAAAAGGATTAAATGCAAGTTCTTTTTATATATAGCAAGTACCATAAATTAGACATTGTTTGATTATGAATCCTTTTAGTTGGGTAAATAAAGCATTGTTCTAATAATTAGATCTATTGTAGCAAGTTAATTTTTGAATAAGAAGCAAAATACTTTATTATTGTACTAATTCATGTTTAGGTCGATCGTCCACGGAATTTGGCCAAATCAGTAACAGTTGAATGAAAGAAAGGGTTTTTTTAAACATAAATTATATCGACGGTTTTTATTTCTATTGACTAAATTAATTTTTGATAACTTAATTATTTTTACTTAATATTTATTACTTTTATATTTTGAAATAAATATTTGACCAAAACAAGAAAAATTTATCAGCAAGGCTTACAATTAAATTTCTTATAAATACAATAGGAATTATTGAGTAACGAAATTCTTTTAAATGTCGGCAGAATACAAACGTTGTTCCATTGGCTTTAGCGGTGTTTTTTCTGCATCCCTTTGCGTTCTTTTACGAATAACCTGGGCAATAAAGATAATAATTAACGCAAAATTTACTATAATTGAAGCCAATAAAATGATGAAGATGAATATGTTTGAGGTCATTAAGTCTTCAAATTTAGAGGTTCGGTTATCAAAACATTCTCTGTAGATAAGTTCAACATTTCCTCTTAATCCTTGGCTAATTTGTATTGAGTCAGGGACAAAAGATTCTAATGACTTTAGTGTTATGTTTTCGTTACTGGTTTTCTTCTTTGGCGGTTTGGAAGGTGTCAATTGAGAATTGTTATTTTTTTTCTTCGGTAAAGTTAAATCTAAATTATTAATTAATACATGATTTCTGTCGTGATTATGTTTTTGCTCACATTTTTCACGATGACGCATTTCTACGCTTTTATTTGTACATAAATTAGTATTTGTAGTACTAACGGATCGGGTATGTATATGCAATAACTTTCTATTTTAATCAAATAAAATATGGTCACGTATTTGCAAAAGTTTTACATTTCTTTGTAAGCAAACAAAAAACATATTATATTACATTTAAATTTTTTTAAAGTTTTTAAATCTATCAATTTTAATCTAATCTAGACTCACTATTAATAAAGGTTTATATTTGATAATTTTTTTTAACTTGGGCTTAAAAATATCCTTCATAATATTAGACTAAAAATAATATCCGCGTGTTCATTGATATAAAAATAAAACTTTTATTTATAATTTAAATGAAGCCGGATTATTTATATAAATATATTTATAGCTTCATATATATTATGTATATTATAAAGAAATATATTTTTAGTATTTATATAACTATATTATATAAATTATTTGTTTATAATATATAGAATAAATAAAAAAAAAAGTATTTATGGATGGACTATAAAGGTCTAAGCCTAAAGCGATCGAGCACACTAGCAGTAAAAACTGGAAAAATCTGCCACTTATATAATAATATATAATTTTCAAATATTTTTATTGAGCCTGCGGTCCTTTTTGGATTATTAAAAACAAAGTATTTTTATTACAATTTATAGTCAGCATAGATCAGTATAGCCAGCATGAATCAGTGATTATCGTCATGGCTTTGTGTTGAAGAGGCAAGGCCAAACGATTTTCACAACTGGGCTATTACCTTTCATTTACATGTGTTTAAAAAAAGCAATCGCAGTGATTCGGAAGTCACTTAAAGCCGTTGGTCCGCCTATTCCTCATATAAAGTAAAAAAAGTACAGTATAATTTCCACAGTACATTTTTATTGAAATTTCCATACAAAACTAAAACCGCCGCACAGAATCCGATTTCTTGTATAAAGTGGCCAAAAGTACGATACAAATTATTTTTCGTGTTGCAATCTTTTATCTTTTTTTTATTTTTTCTTTTTAAGCACAATGTCCTAGGCATTAAATAATCATGACCAAAAAAAATAAAGAAACAAAATATACAAAATTTGACTAACGCATGTAAACATTTTTAAAAAAGTCGTTAGAAAAAGCCTTGTTTTAGTACGATTTTCTGTGTTTAGATAGATCTAAATTTTTTTCGCCCACTGACACCCACTTAGGAAATTATTGGTAATTCAGGAACAACATAATACCTTTCGAAAGCTACAAGATCATCACTATATTCCACCATACCACAAAGTTATTAGGTGTTAAATGAGGTTCACCGACAATTCCCCGAAAAGTAAATTCCCCGAAACGACAATTCCCCGAAAAGTAAATTCCCCGAAAATACA
>JANSTW010071850.1:0-10261 GCA_027564275.1 Diadocidia ferruginosa | reverse complement strand
GATAGAATAAAGGGTAAAAATGGTCCCTATGCTCCCTCGCTTTGGAGTAAAGGACACGATGATGATGATGATGATGTTAAAAGTAAGATTTTAAAAAGAATATTAATTTCGAAAGGCTGTTCTCAAGTACAACATTGTGAAAAATCTATTTTAACTACTTTGCTTACACTAAAAAACAACAAACAAACAAAATATTGCATACTATCTAGGTGATACGAAGTTACATTAGCCCAATTTATGCAGAAAAGCCACATAAATCAGACAAAACATTTTATAAAATAGGAACAAAAATACTAAAGCTTTGGGACAAAAATCAATATTTTACAAAGCTTTTAAAAAAAATGCTAACTCTTATAGTCTGCGTGTAGGACGACTTGTTTCCAGAAAAAACGCTACGAGTTTTTTATATTCAATATTTATATTTTTTATTTTTTAAATTTTAATCATACGGATTTTAGTTAACAGTATTTTGTGAAAACAAGAAAAGTTTCTAATTCATTATATCTATCAAATAGTTATGCGTTTATATGAAAAATCTCGCATGATTTTCCTAAGAACTAATTTAGCTTAATATAATTTTTGTTTATCAAAATGTACTAACAAAATAATATTCGTATGACTAAATTCAGACAAATCATGTAAAAAACTATAAATAATGGATATAAAAAACGCGATTTTTCTAGTAACAAATCGTCCAATGCGCAGACCATAACTACTGAGCTATCTACGTAAATTGGCGGCACAAAACAAAACAACTCGATTCTATTTACTTTATTTACCTTTCCTCTTCAACTTTGACCCTTTGATGCATAACCTGACGTCGCATTTGAGCTATTGTAGATTCAGACAAACGTTCAGAACTGTTTGTTGTTAACGCGACAAATTAAAATCGAATCAAGGGTGTTTTTTTGATTATACGTTAATGTTGATATGTTATGATGTTCATGATGATGCGGTGATGGTTGTTAAAACAGAAAAAAATACCAATGTAAGAAAATATGTTTTTTTTCGTTTTATGAAATTATGTGGAAAAATGAAGGTTTTATATCTGTTTGAATAAAGGCAATTTCATAAGTTCATAGTAACAAAAATATCTGAAAAATTTCTGCGTAAAGAAAAACTTTGCATCCTTAATTCAAGAATACATTTTTTGTGTGAGTACCAGTACACTTAACAGCCCACCTCTTTATGAATACACCTCTTCTATCAAAGGGGTACTGTGTCGCCAAAGTTATCTTTATCTGCCCTGAAAACATTATCATGCAAAGTGTGCCTTAATCGCACCCAAGCATGTCATTTAACGTGAATATTTGGAATTTTAGCACCGATTGCACATATACTATTGTGCATTTTTTTTTATTTATGTGCCAATTTTTATTTAATTTTGGATGTATTACTTATGAAACTGCCTTTAATTTAAAATAAAAAATATTAAACGCATTTTTTACTGGTTAATCCGAAAAATATATTTACAAAGTTTTGCGTTGTGCTTAGAAATAAATTTAAACAACTTACAAATTCTCTGCTCACAAGGCAATGTGAGATAGTGCGAATTATGACGGAACGCACATGTTTTGTTAAATTTAAATTCGTTCACATTTGTGTCAGCAGGACATCAAGTCCGTTGAAAAATAAATAAATACAATCAAATGAAATAATCGTCTTTTTCGGTTACTATAATCGTATATCTTCGATTTATATCAACGATAAAAAAAACAGTAGAGGTACTGCACTAATGGTCTTCGTATTGGACCAATTATTACTAGAAAAAAAAACGTGCGTTTATTTTTTTTAGTAACAAGTCATCCAATACGTAGACCATTAATTTAGTAAATTTGAGATCATTAAAGCTGTTTCCTTTAAAACTGCAAACTTTTTTATTTTTCCACTTTTCCTTGCGAGCACAGAGCTGTAACATTTCCAAATTTGTACAAATTTATTTGTCAATTTTATTTCAGCCAAAAAGAGTTAATAAGTTTTTAACAAAATTTCATCATTAACAATATTGTCAATATTGAGCGATGAGTAATTTTATATTTTCTGCATAAACATTTACATAGCAAATTGTGTTTTTATTTTCTGCTTCTTTCAATTAAATAAATATTTAAATTTGTAAAAAAAAAATACGAATGAATTAAATTTGAAAAAAAAACACATTTTGGTAAATATTTGTATTTTTGTAAATTAATTAAAACAATTATTGTTTGTTAGTAAATTGGTGCACATTTTAAGCGAATTACTTAATTATAACCAATATAAATCTCAGAAAAATTCGGTTAATTCTCGACGTTAATTAATTTATGTTTAGTTAATTTTGTTAACAATGAATAAAGCAAATTTTTTTAAATTATTAAAATTAATATTTTTGTTATTTTCTTGGTCATTTAAATAGAAAGTGAATTAAGATTAAATTAAGGTTCTTATTTCACTTTTAAATTTTTCTTATGAACCAAATTCTAAACTAACCTTATTTGATTTTGAAGTTCATCATAGTTAACATAGTGTGAATATCGATGATTAAAAACATCATTCTGATGAATAGCTGCCGTTCCACCATTTGAGACGGGCGGTGGAGGCTGATATGTTGGTGGACCACCAAGTGGTCGATCATTAAGTGCATGTGCTTGATGCAATGCTAGTTTTTGTAAACTTACATCTGTGGGTGGAGGATGCGGTTGTTGATGACCACCAAGATCACTTAGTTTATCTGTCACTGGTGCAATGCCATCTTTACGATGTTTACCAAATCGAAACATATGGCCGATACCTTTCAACAAACCAGGTTTTTTGTTTCTTGGTTGTTTGTGTTTGCCTTCGTTAAGTGAACTTTGGAATGGACCGTTTCGATTTGTAAATCCACCCTCCGTGTCACTTGGACCATCTTCGAGAAGCCAATGCTTTCTTGGCTCTGTAAAAAATATTTTTAGAAAAACTCTTTCAAAAAACCTAAATGACTTACTGTTTTCTGAGGGACGTTCAACAGCTGCCCTTAAACTTTCGTCTCGACCACGACCTCTAGGTGTCCGCAATGCCATCGGTCCTCTTGGCTCATCGGACATTTGAATTTCTTGTACCATCGTTTGTAACGACTCTAAACTTGATGATTTCTTTAGGCCCAGCGATGGCCCCAACTCACCGACACGATCCATTGCTTCGTTAGCGTTACTTGACAATGAGTCCATTGAACCCATTGCGTTCATGCCGCTCTGTAATCGTCTTTCACGTTCCCGTTGTTCACGTAACTTCTTATTTCGTTGATATGTTCCAGTTTCTTTGGCATCTAGGGCGGCATGATGTTTCTCAGACATACTGCGACGACCGATGGCATCTCGACTGAACGCATCAACGGGTGGATTTGTTTCCAGCGACAATTGACTGTCGTAGGTGGTGTCGCCTTTCGGTGACGAAAGTTTTTGCATATTTACAAGCGGTAAAGTTCTAAAAATATTTATTTTTTATTAATCTTTTTGTCCAAAGATTTTTTTTATTAATTTCAGAGAAACGATAATATTTGTTATGTGTATAAGAACTTAGCTTGAGTATACCATAAGTATAATCAAGCAGATCTTCATAAACGTCAGGTACAAATATAATTAAATATATAAAATTGGCGACGAGGATGGAATTTTTGTTAAAATTTTAAGTTATCATTTTTTAGTGGACATTATTAGACATTATTAGTAATTTGATTATTCAAATCTTATTATAAATCTTAAATTTGAATTATAATTCTGAAAACAAGAACTGGTGGGATTTTTATTTAAACATAATTCACAAATAATTATAAGAATTTTTCTTTAGATCTAATTTTTAAATAATAAAAAAAAGAATGCAGACTCACGGTGACGTAGGTTCGGGATCTTCTTCAATTAACACGGAATTGTTGCCATTCATCATAATCGTCGGACTCCATGCCTCATTTGTGGCCATATAATAGCTCTCGTTACGCAGTCCATGACTTGAGGAAATAATCGGCGATGGTCTTTGGTTATGATGCATTTGATGGCTTTGTGTTGGTGGTGGTGGCATATGGCCCGTGCCACCAGTTAGTCGATCCAACACAGGATTACTCCATCTGGAAAATAGGGAATTAGTTGTGAGAAAAGTTTATCTTTGAATAATAATATTTACCTATGATTTTGATTTGATATTAAGTTTAGTTTTTGTTGTCCATTAGTCGGACAATTTTGTTCGAGTTTTTCGGAGCTTAAATAGATTACAGTTTTACCAGATTGTTCGCTTGTACTGGACACCGATCGCGAATGATTTGCCACATCATACGTTTCTAGAATAGTACTATTCGGACGCGTAATGCGTCGCGAAACTGTTAGTGTTATCATGCCGGGGTACTTTCCACCAGTATGCAACAAAGCTTTTCGCAACGTTTCCATTGCTTCGGCATTCGATTGTCCCAGCAATGAAATGCCATTTACATTCAATAGTTGATCGTTCATCTTTAGACGGCCATCTTTATGGGCCGCACCACCATGGAATATATTTTTAACAAATATTCCCAAATCACCGTCGTGTTTTGTGGCGCCAGAAGAATTCGAACTGCCCGTCGAGGAGTTATTCGATCCAGTTTTACCCTTAACACTTAAGCCCAAGCCAGCCTTTTCTGTATCGTGCACTGGTACGTGAAGCGTAAGCACTTCACGATTTCTCCATGGAAATATCTGAACGCTGTCCTGTAAATTAAAAAGAACATTTTCAAATGCCCAAGACAAAGTGCAAAAACCACTTACATTCGATGAGGCCGAATCACTTCCAGTTTCGACAAAATGTTTCTCAATGCTGTCATTTAAATCGATGTGTTTTTTTGCTTTGCTCGGTGATCGCAATGCTGGTTTTAGCGGCAAAACTGGTGCCGGTGGTTTCGGAGGCGTTGTATTGTCCATATCCTGTTCATTTTCACTGTATCCCTGTTGAAATAAAATTTAATAAACTTGTTGAAAATATTTCTACAAATCAAACTTACAATTTCTCTTTCATCCATTTCGGAAATTTCTTGCTGTCTTGACACGACAATATTTACAATTGCACCGGATTGCGTTGCCCGCAAAATACCAACAACATCGGTTTGTGATTTACCAGTCATTGGAACTCCGTCCACCTCTAGTAGACGATCACCTGGCTTTAGGCGCCCATCTTCGATGGCAGCACCACGTGGCAACACATTTTTGATATAAATTGGACAATGTCCACCGGCCGGATTATCTCTTGTCGTTACACTAAAGCCCAGTCCATAGGCCCCTTTCCTGAGTGTAATTTCAATTTTTCGGCCAAGTTTTCGTGTATTTGCTACCTGTAACGATGTCATCTGATTGCCGGGCGCCTTCCTCGTTGGCGAAACTGTGGCCACCTTTGTGCCACCAGATTGTGCTTCTGTCATCTCGGATATTTCTTTCTGTAAACGCTTCACAAGAGTACTAGCCCTAATGACACGTAACCTCAGCTCGGGAGCCGAGCAACTACGTCTCAGATGATCCTGAACTGAACCTTCTGATAGACCCACTAATTTTATTCCGTTAATTTCTAAAATTCTGTCACCACGTCGTAGGCGACCTTGTTCTGCGCGGCTGCCCAGTTCAACATTTTGAACTAATAGGCCACCGTTTTCTATATCTGGAATGGCTGTCAAACCCAATGGACCTCCGTATTCATTTACAATTAATAACATTTCACCGGCCTTTTCTCTCATCGACTCGTAGGCTTGACCCAATGGTTCTTTGCGTTTAATTTCACGTGGCAACGACTTTGAACTGTACGATGTTGCTTGAACTTTCTCAGCAGCATCGATCCATTTGTAACCGTTTCCATCGCCTAAAAACTGCATCGATAGCCGCCCAGACCTTGAAAATTGATTTTGTACCGCTGGTTCGGCTGGTTGAGGTTCTTCCAATTCACTTTCCCATGAAGGTGAAAGGAAGCCACCCTTTCGATCGTTGCTGTTCATTATTATTCGTTCGGCTTGTGTAGTTTGTTCACCTGCTGCTGCTGCATCGCTTCGACAAACCGGAGCTGCCGACCATCGTTTTGTTGGATCTTGTTGTTGTTGCTTAACACTATTTAAAATTGGATTTCTAGGATCCAGACCGATTTGATGTAGTGACGGATCACTGCTGCGTCGAACCTGTAGTAATAGTCCAGAATTTGATGCATTTGTACCAGTCACCTCAATGTGAGGTGTATTATTGTCTGGTTCATATTTTTGTTCGGCTGGTCCCTATAATATTTTACGCAATTAGTTTAGAAACTCAATTAACCTATTGAGGAAATTACCCGAAATATATCTGGACTACCAGTTCCAACAGAACTACCGCTAGCACCATCACCACCGCCCTGTGGCACACCCGGATCCGGTCCAGTATCTTCGAAACTTGCTAATATTTGTTCACGATCATCGGCCACATCGCTAACCTTGTCGTCAGGATCTAAAATGCCTGACTGTGATTGAAGATGATGTACTATGACCCATGACTCTTGATCCTGTGAAGAAAAAAAGAAGTTTATCATGAGAAGAATGTTACCAAAAAAAAATTATTTTTATTTATATTAATATAAAATGGTCAAATATAGGAAAAACGAATTGTCCCATAGTATTCAGCACAATTTAACTTATGTTTTACATAGATGTCTAAAATATCTTTGATTTATTATGGTTTCAATAAATTTTATTTCTGAAATGAATAAGTCGATTTAAATTCTGTCAGCATAAGGAATTAATTGAATCTCTCAAATTTTGAACATTCGCTCAATTACTCAGGTCTCAGAGTGCACTTGGCTAATTTTATGCTGTTAAAAGCAATTTTATTGTCGATTATGATAAACAAAAATAAAATAAGATTTTTGGACCATGTTTCCAAGAAAAAGAACCATAGATGGCGAAGTTATTCACGATGGCGGCCAAAATGAAAAAAAAATTATGTTTAACTCATTCAAAATTCAACATATTTTATGGAAATTTTAACACTAGATAGCTTCAACAATTTATGATTTTTAACGATTTTTTAGAAAAATTACCAATACAAAATGACGGACTTATTCAATATAATAATGTTTTGGAAACATTATACCCTGTATCACCGTCATTTATAAACCGATTTTTATGAAACAAAATTTATTTTAATAAATTTTTAGAAAATAATGTTTGCAAAAAATATTTTTAAAATGACTGCTTTTATTGAATTTAAAAAATATATAATAAGAAAATTTAAAGTGTCTAGTTTCTTCTAAGTTAAAGCCAATTTTATTGTTGATTATGATAAAACTAAAGAAATAAAAAAATGCCAACAATGTTTCCAAAGAAAATAATACAAGATTGCTGAGTTATTCAAGATGGCGGCCAAAAAAATTTTCATAACTTATCCCAATATTTACATAATTTTACAAAACTTTCGAATTTTATAGTTTTTTTCGGTTTTTTTAAAGAAAAATTTTGAACTACAAAAACAAAATGGTGGACTAATTCAAGATGGTGGATTTGAATAATGTTTTCGTGTATCTTGTTATATTTTAAATCCGATCAAATAGGATCACATATAACAGAGATTTAACAAAGAGTTTATTTGTCACTAAATTTTCATTATAAAATGACTCTTGATAAAATAATAAAATATTTGTTTTTATTACAAAAAAAGGTCAACGAACTTTCAAAATACCAATATATTTACACAGTAATTAAAAACATGTTTACATGAAAAAATTGTCATGTCAATTATATTGTTAAATTTTGCAATTTGCAATTTAATTAAAAAACAAAATAAACAAACCAAATTAAAGTTGTTGAGGTTGACAATTTCATGTTATTGTATTTACTTTTTGTTTAATTTAATATTACAAAAAATACTATTTACATTTATTTAAATTAAAGTTTAGTAAAAAAAACAACGATCTTTGCTAACAAGATGCAAACATATAATTTATTTGAAATATTTAAAATTAGAATACCAAGGTCTATATTATAATATATCTGAACATAAAATAACCATCAAAAGTAAATTTAATATTTATTGTAAATTTTGTAAAACACAAAGTGCTAAAATTTAACAAAGAGTGAAGATTTTCTATAATTGATAAATAAATATTAAATGGGTCATTAAATCGCGTAAAATTAAATTTAAATTAATTCATATTGACTGACATTCAATAATGTATCTATAGTTAATAATAATTGGTTTTAAGTGTTTATTATACAATAAATATCTATAAATTTATAATACAAATTACAAAATAATAATATATAGATAAATCAATAAACAATAATAATAATTAATAATTATTTAATAATAACTTCAACAGCTTGTGCGGATTACGCAAAGGCTGTTTTTGCTTTGTTGTAATTTTTTAAGAATGTGTGATATAATATAATATTGAGCAAAGCAATAAATTTTAATCGAAGAGATATAATATTTGTAGTTTAATTTTTTTAATTATGAAATTTAAGAATATTTGTATTGTTTCACTAAGAAATTCAAGAGTAAATTAGTAATATTTACTAATTATTATTAGTACTTGCAATTTAATAAGTAGATTAGTAATAATTAATAATAATTATTTGTATTACCGACTTAATAGTAAATTAGAAATAATTACTTTAGTATTACCAATTGAATTAGTAATACAGTAATATTTACTAATTTTAAGTATATTACCAATTTAAATTACTAAATAAATTATTACTATTTCAGTATTACCAAATTAATTAATATATACGTATAATTTTTTAATTATTATTATTACTAATTTAAATATTAACTTAGTAATATTTATACTAATTAATTAGTATTAGTATTACTTATTAATTAAATTATCGCTAACTATTACAATGTTCAATTAAAATAATAATATTTACTATTTAATTAGTAATTTAGAATTATTTATTAATTATTAGTGTTTGCAATTTAATTACTTTTCTTTTGTAATATAAAAATTAAATTTACACAAAATTAAATGTTGTAATCGAATATTTATTTATAGGCCTGCGAGTTCTCACTTTTAATTTTAATTCTAATATGAACTCGTTTAACTTAAATATGTTTTAATAAATAAAAAAATATATGTAAATAAATAATAAAATATTTATTACAATAACAAACAATTATTCAAATATTTTGTATATTTTAAAATATCGCAAAATTACATAATTGATTTCTATTATAATACGATTACGCATATGGATGAATAAAATAAAATCCATAAGCTTTGTTATTATAAATAAAGCACTTCCCAAAAAAAGTTAAACACAATAATCCAAAGAAACATAATATAAGTAATTTATTGCAGTTTTTGATGTTACTCCTCCTCACATATAGGTATATGAATTACAATTTTTCTTTTAAAGAATTATTTTACAAATATAAAATTAAGTAATTTATTTAAATATAAAAATTTAATCTACCCGACCAACCAGTTATACGTATTATAATTTGAATATGTTAAAAAACTTTATATATACTAAATATATTATATAATGGGGAACTTACATCAATAAAATTGGTTTAATATTTTTTTTTTCAAATTGATTTTCTTTTAAGAAACTTTAGATTAACTGAAATATTTCAGTTTGATTAATTGAAATATTTAATTAAAACTCAAAATATTTTTGTATGCGGTATTTTTTAGAATAATAGTTTAAGATGATGTTTTGGAAGATATTTGGATTGTGGATTGCAGTAGACATATGAAAAGCCTAGAAAATTCATTAATTTATTTACAAAATTAATTGGAGTCGCCAGAAATCACTTGGAAGACATTTTTAAATTAAATACGAGTCATGTAGAAGTCATTTGGAAGTAATCAAAGATGATTTGGAAGTCATACTTTGCACTCAATGGAATGACATTACGAGTTTTGATATAGAAAAAAATTTAATCAATTTTAAAATGGGTTCTTTGGCCGAATTTAAAATAAATTTAATAAAAAATTTAAATTAGAAAAAATTACTTGACATCTATAGAAATAATATTTTTTTCTTAAATTACAATTTCCCCATCTAATCTCATTTGTTTTTCTAAATAAAAGACAAAAATATTATGATTATATATCAAATATTTGACCAAGATCTAAATTATGAAATATTATAATTTTATTTACACGCATAAATACATAGCAGCTGTATATAATTTAATAATTATATTTTTTTTTTATTTTAAATAAATTGCTGCAAACTTTTTTAAAAGGTGTATAATGTGTAATAAATTATAAATTATATAGTTTTTGTTGTATAAAATATAAAATTATATTTTATATCAGGTGACCG
>JANSTW010071839.1:0-10261 GCA_027564275.1 Diadocidia ferruginosa | reverse complement strand
AAAATGGTTTTCATTTTCGAATTCAGCGACCCAAAATTACCCTAAAAAAGTTTATGTAAAATCTGCACCAAAAAAAAGTGTCATTTTGTAGAGCTGTGTTATAGAATAGCATTTTTCCTTGTTCTCTTGCAATAATTATATAAAAATTACTCTAGGATATTATACATATCTACAAAATATTTCGTTTTAATCGGATAAATACTTATTTTTTTTTCTGTTTGATATCAACACTGCACGCGATTTTGACCACCTTGTAACTAGAGAACCATAAATCAGAAAAAACATCACTTCCAAAAGTGAGCGAAAACTCGTAATTTTCATCATATATACTTTGCTTCACGACCAATCCCATATACGCAGAAAAAAAAATAATTTTGGTAAAAAACATTTGTTAGCAATTTTATTTGTAGATTTCTATTTTGCAAATGGGACATGGAATTTTGTAAATGTGTTTATAATCGTAATTTAATTTTACCAAAAAACTCAATTACAACAAAATTGCTAATTTTTACCTTCAATATTTAAATTGGTGTATTGTTTTTTTTCGACTATATATACGTTTTTTTAGCGAAATTTGTTTATATACAATATTTAAAGTTTAGGTTTTTATGCTTTTTTTAATTATATTGAATAATTAATTTTTTTTTTCACCTTAAAAATGTTTAATTGTGTATACTTATATAATAATTATTAATATATGGTTTTTATATTAATATGATTGTTATATACAGTATAAAACATATTTATCGATGCTTTATGTTTGTACAATTTTTATATCAATATATGATTTGAATAATAAACAATAATTTATAAAAACTATCAAGCTCATCACATTATTTAAATTATTACACTTTTTTATATTATATAATGTAAAGTTGTATATAATATGTATGCAAATTAAATATAAATTAAATTATAAAGCACCTTTAAATACACTTTTTGTTTTTATGTTATAATAATATTGGTAGCAAAAAACGCTTTAGAATATTTATATAGAAAATATAAGTATATATTGTAAGGAGCCTTTACTTTGCTGAGTACCAGTAGCGTCGTTTGAGAAATTTCTTTGGGGGGGGAGGAATTGTGTTAGTAGATAAAGGTATATTAGCAAATTTTCAAACAGCCATATAGTATGGTGCAATAGTAACCTCTAGCAGCGGCGTATTATGGTCTACGGATTCCTTAGACAAATCCAAAATTTGTGCTCCTGGCATATGTTTACACACGAAAAACCCAAGGTAATTGTACAAATAATGACATTCCCTTTGATTTAAGAGCGCATGATTCTGATTAATATAAAGCATTTCAGGTTTTTAATAAATTCTTGGTAAAATCTAATAATTTGACATATTATTATATAGATTTTTATTATTTTGAGTTCAACTTTATTTAAATAAGTATATACACTATCACAAGCTTGGGAGGGGCAGGTAGAAGAAATGTATCAAGCTGAAAAGTCTTGGGGGGGGGCAATAAATTCTTGGTAGGGCACTGCCACCCCCAGCCCCCTCCCCAAACGACGCCTCTGCTGAGTACTGCACGTACAATTATTTATTAGAGTACTTACTACCGTCTACAATTTATATATTGTTTATATTATTATGGATTTCAGAACTAGAACTATTTATATAATATACAAATATATACACAATAAACATTGTATATATTTTGTTAGCATATAATTATGCAATTTATGCAGTTCGTATATATAGCATTAACTTTATACTTGAGTATATATTTGCGTGATATACAAATTTTATCATCATCATCGTATTATCCTTTACTCAAAAGCGAGGGCGGATAGAGACCATTTTAACTATTTTCCTGAAATCTGATACAACAAATTATCATATCAAAGGTCAGCAACTCGCAATAGCCATATTTTTTGATGATCAATGGAGCGGGTTTTTACACTATATATGAGGAACCCTATCTGTCCCTCTTGGTGTCATATAGGCGGTAAACAGCTTTCAGTGACCGATCCACTGCAATCGCTTTGGTAATAAACACCTGCTAATGAAAGATGATAACCCAGTTATAAAAAAAAATTCGGCCATACCGGGTCTCGATCTCTCACAAGCCAAGTATGAAGAATACTGCGGCTATTCATATTTTATGGTATATTGTTATTTTTTTAACTATTTACAAATTTCTTTATCATGTTTTTTTAGCTATATATGCAGTTATAAGAGTTGGCAATTTTATTTTATATTCTATTGAATAGTAAAGTTTATACACCTATATAGTTACTTGAAGCCAGTATACTTTTGAATCATTTTCAGAAAAACTATGACATATAAAACCAAACTATATTTAAGGGAAAATGATATACCTATAGGGATATTATTATTATTGTATATATCAAAAAATTGTTATGGTCTTATTACGTATATAAATATATGTTTTGTATACGTAATACTACACTGTTTTATATTAAGCCAATATGTCAAATTGGTGATTAATTAAAAACATATTTTAATTTCAATTTATTTATGAAATCATCTCCAAACCAGATAAAGAACAAAGAACTCTGATTACGTGCTGATAAAGACATTTTTATTTCAGAAATAAACAAGTAATGATATAACCAAATTTTTATTTTTGAGATGATTTAAAACCATAAATAGAACAAATATGTATAATTGAAAAAAATATAAAACAGTAATAAAAATATTCTTAATTCACTTGCTGTATATTGGCACGAATTGAATATATAGGTGTGAATTAAAAAATATTTCAAACATATGATTATTGAGTTTAAACTGTATTAGCCGACTGATGTGTCGCTGATGAAAGCATGCTAGAAATAATGTGTCGAATAATGAAGTTTTTGTAATATGATTTAATACCGACACAAATTATTATTGATAATAACTTAACATAAACTGTTGAGTGTTAACCGACTTGATTTTAATTAATGTGATACATCATACATGTGTCTGATGAAAATGTAAAAATATTAAGTATACTAAATTAATCCAAAATAACTCATTGAGTATAATTAAAGTGCCAGCTGATTGTCTACTAATTAGTAAATATTTTCTGTTTAATTTTTAAATTGTATATCTTAAAATGAATCTCAAAATACTAACGAAAAGTTTAACCTATTATATAATGTGTTATATACAAAATTTTACTCCAATAATAAAGAATCGTCTCAATATAATAATACTCTAAAGTATGTATATAACATATAAAATATACGATACATTCTAGTTATTGACACACAAAAACAACAATAATATGTTACGAAAGAACTGATGCTGTGTGCTGCCAAAATCAAAGTCTCTATTGATTTATATTCGATATATTTTGAAGAAAAAACAAGTCAACGAAAAAATAAGACCACAACCAGATCATAGTTTATTTATATATTATTATATTATTGTTTTGTATATACTTTGAAAATATCCATATAGGTATATGTTAGAAAATATAAATAACCATCAGCGGCGGCTCCACCTATAGGTCCGATGGGGGCTTGCCCCACTGTTTAAACTAAGAAATAATATATTTTATTAGTTATTAATTAATTTATTTAATTTTTGCTTTAAGTGATTTAAAATAAAATACTAAAATACTCAAAATCAATAGTTATTATATAAACTTAATATATATAATTTAACTTAAAGCCTACATCAATACCATAGACTAAGAATTTAATATATATTAAATTATAATTATAATATATTAAATTCTTAGTCTATGTCAATACTAAATAAGTATATATTCGAAAATAAATCAATCAAATAATATTTAAACTTTTCTATAAAAAAAAGTCTACTTAATTAGTATAGACTCACTCCAAAATTATAAAATAAAGCTGTTCTAGATTATATCTAGTTACATATATTTAGTACAAAAACGGACCAGCTTTATTATGATCGTATTTTAAATCAGATTTTTCTATATAAAAATTGTGTGCTAATATTAGTGTTTTTATTATTTGCTGAGAATAAGGTCCAGGTGCGATCGGTCCTATGAATGTATTTTTGAGAGAAAAACATCTTTGTCATGCTTTACACTGAGCACTTCAATTTGTATTCCTATGTTATTAAAAAGATTTTTTCGCTGTACAATGGAACCAAGAACGACTAAATGCTTTAGCCGCTTTATCGATAGATAAAAAGAAATCGAAAATTCCAAACATATAAGTTGATATATATTTTTTTAATATTTTGGGCCCAAGCTTTTTAAGTATCACGAGCCACCACTGTAAATAACATACAATAATCGCATTTTTTACCCGCGTCAAAGGCTATCTCAAGAAATATTTAGCTTTTAGTGTGCAAAGTCAAAAAAAAGAAACCTGATTTGTTATTTTTTTTGGTATGTATGAGGAGAGATCATTAAAAATATTAAGACTTATACCGCGAAAAGCAGATTTGCGATTTTGTATAGAAAACACAAATCAACAAACAAACAAAATATGTTGGCCAACACTTACCTTTGTTATTTCAGTGGTGGTGGTAATGTTGGCTACGTCAGCATTATCCTTTTCGATATCGTCACGAATATCTTGAGGAACTGTTGTTTTCGTATCGGTAAACGATTTCTCGTCAACAACTTTCCATTGACCGGTTTTGGTGTCAAAGATTTTTGTCGAGTATGTGGTTGTTGTAACATTGGTACCCTCTTCAATGATGTCCGGTATGCGATCCGTTGAGTTTCTGTCGTTTATGACCTTCTCTTCGACGGTTGTCCATCGACCGGCTTTTTTGTCGAAGATTTTTTTCTTATAAATTGTTGTAATTGTTCCATCCGAATCTTGACTCACCAGACGTGTGATTGAAGGTCGTTTTGTTTTTATCGTTTTTTCATCAACTTCACGCCAAGTCTTGGTTTTTTCGTCAAACATTTGTTGTGATTGAGATGTTGACTTGGAAATTGACTTACTCGTTGATGATTTTACATTTGTTACATTCGATGTTGATGCCTTTGAGTCGAAAAGGGAAGACTGTTGATTTGTTGTAGTAAGGTCTGTGTTAGTACTTTTCTTTGCGTCTAACTGTTTAGTCGAGCCGGTGTCAACGTTTTTAATAACATTACGCTGAGAATCATGTAGTTTATTAGCACCTGTGTTGACAAAAACATCTTTTTCATTAATTGTCGTTTCGTCAACAACTCTCCATGTTTTTGTCTTATCGTCATACATTTTCGATGTGTATGTCGTTGTGGTATCCTTCAGATTGTTGGCATTTTGATGGACAATTTTACCACCAATCAATTTCGTTGTCGATTGTCCAACATTCGATGAGGATGATTGACCAACATTTCGTGTGCCACTTTGTGTAATTATTGGTTTAGATGTTGTTGATTTACCGGTGGCTCCATCAATTATTGTCGTTGATGATTGAACAATATTTGAAGATGAGCTGGACGATTGTATAATGTTCGATGAAAAAGATTCTACAATATTGGTCGATGATGTTGAATCATCAAAATTAATTACTTGATTATTTTTCAAATTGGAATGATCAATGATGGTTATTGGTGTGTCCTTTCTGGCCGGTGCATTTTGACGAACAAGTTTACCACCAATAAGCTTTACTGTCGATTCATCAATATTCGTTGTAGACGATTGATTTACATTTTTCTGGTTACTTTTGGTAACTGTTGGTTTAATGGCGGATGAAGTGATTGATTGTCCATCGATAATTGTGGTTGAAGATTGGACAATATTTGACGATGAAGATGATGATTGAATGGTATTCGATGAGAAAGATTCAACTATATTTGTTGAGGATGTTGATTCAGCAAAATCTCTGGTTGAAATTTGATCATTTTTCAAATGATCAGTAATATTTTTCGTTGTTGACTGATCGATATTCGTTGATGATTTTAAATTTGATAAATCGACAATATTTTTAGTCTCTAAATAGTCAGTGTTTTTAGAAGAGAACTGATCAATGTTTGACGAACCAAATGAAATCGATGTTGATTCATTACTTGTTTTATTGTTCTTTAAAGTTGATTGATCGATAATGTTCTTTTGCTTCGATTGATCTACTTTATGCGATGTCGTACCATATTGATCAAAACCAATTGTTGATGATTGGTTATTGGTACGACGTCTGTCTGTCTGTGATGAGTTAATTTCGTTTTTTATAAATTGATTACTGCTTTCAGTGCGAACAGATGATAGATTTGCGCGATTTCTCGCATCAAATTCGGAAACATCTTGAATAACATTGATGACATCATCAGTCTGGGGTACGTAAACATGTTGCAAAGTTAACGAATCAATGATTTTCGTATCTTTATCCAATATGCGATTATCTTCACGTGATGCTGAATCAGTTAGGTATTTATCTGTTTTGCTATCGTATTTGATATGTTTTGATTTTTCTTTGCTATATTCAGTGGGATTAGCATCACCTTTCTGTTCGATTTTTCGTTGAGTATCATGTAAAGCTCGTTCATACATTGGCTTTTCGCCATCCTTGCCTGTATCGTATTTAATCGATTCACCTTCATGCTTTTCCATAAATTTGACTTCAGGTTCGATGCCAGTACCACTTTTCGATTGAAAGTGAGCTTCAGAGCTTTGGGCCTTATTCGAACCCCATTCACGCGAAGAAACATTAACAACTCCATCCTTGTCGGTAACAGTTTTACTTTCGCTCGACGTTGACGACGAAGATTGTTGAACACTAGACGACGATGTTGCTGTTTGTGAAACTTGTTCGGTGATAGTAGCCAATGGTTGGTTACTGGCATTCAAACCAGCCACTTTTTGCTGTTTCGGCTGTTCATAAACAAATGATCCATCCCAATTGCCTTTATATTTATGTGAATCACGAGATTCATTTTGAATAAAATCACTGCTGCTACTTTTCGCACCATCAACAATTGTTTGCACCTCGACGATTTGTGTGCCACCGAAAATAATTCTTTCTTTACCTTTTTGTGTCGATGATGTCATGTCTGGAGTCGTTACCACATATTGAGGTTGATTTGCAAATGAAATATCAGAACCACTGCGGTTAAGGTCAGTTACTTCGGCAATATGTACACCAGATTGCACTGAAGCTTGACTCCCACTCTTTTCGATTTCTGACTTTGATGTTGATGTCGATGACGATGTGGTAGTCGATGACGTTACCTTCGATGACGAAGTTGTAGCCTTTTCCGACTTAGACGATGACGTCTTTTTTGAATTTTTATTAACCATTTTTTTGGTTGTCGTTTCTCTTATAATTTAAAAATTAATAAGTCACTTTGAAAAAAATTATTTAATAATGTATAACTTTTCTACCTACACGCACTTAACAAACCACAAATATAATTTTGTTTCTTTTATTATTATTCACAATGTACCAGAATATAATATACCGCAGAGACAGTATTCTCTTATATTATATCGAACAATTTATATATGATCAGTTCGAATGGAATGTGTAGGTTTCTGTTAAAAAACCATACGACGCGACATACAACTATCTAATTTTAGTGCATAAAAGATTTTTCTTATTAATTTTCAAAAACAACAAATTTTGGACACACTACACAAATATCACTAAATATGCAAAATTACACCTAAATTAACACAATGTAATTGGAATGCAAATATCACATACGTACGAACGTTACTTCTTAATTTATAACTCGCGTTGACTATATGATCTGCGATGAGATACTCTTATGTAATTCATATAACATATGAAATGTTAAATCACTTTTTCTAATATTTCTGTAAAAGTTTTGATATTTCTTATTTGATTAATTGAATAAATTGATTGGAAGTAAGGCACTTGTGGCAGTTTAAATTGAACAGCACTATTTTAGTCTTCAATGTAACATATATATACTTTTATATATAGCTATCGTTAGGTTCGTTTCGAGTAAAAAAAAATCTTATATTATAAAACACCAAATACAAAAAAAATTATAAAAAATATTGTTTAATTTAAAAGAAAATCACATTTTACCGCTTTAAGCGGCTGAAAAACACTGACTAAAGTTTTTACGTGGATACGAGTTAAAGTCATTCAATTTCACTTTTTAGTGGGGATTGCGGTTGGCGATGGTGGGATTCGCGAGAAATTCAGGGGAATTCGCTTAAAAAAATTTATTATACATTCATAAAGTTGTGTTATCGAAAATTTAATATATTGAATGGATACCACCTTACATTATATTATACACTTGATGCTCCAACTAAACCTACCTCAAAATATTCGTTAAATGTTCGGATTTTTAATTAATAAAATTGAGTTTTTCATTCAATATTATACATGAGGTAAATATATGTTCTCATTTTTAAATACATATAATATCTGTATATGAAAAAATATTGCAAAGTTGATATATTTGAGCTTTAGTATATACTGCGGTAGATTTGTCTTCTTAACTTGTAATAATATATTTTGAGCGTGTAGGTTACGCGTGGTGGAGCATTATATTTATTTAATAATTTTTTTTTTCTAACTGGGGAAATATTATTGTTTTTAATATATTTTTTTGCATTATAGCCACCTATAAACACATAATATATAACTTACCTATATCTGTTTAAATTTTGTGCAACTTATTTTTATATATACATATATAATATTTTTTTACTATATAGGTTATATTATATTTATATGAATGGTTAATAAAAGTTTATTGATATTTATTGTCTATATAAATTTATATTCTAGAAATTTATTGTAATAATATAACAAGTATATTATGTATTCAGATAGGCCTTTAATTTGTTGTTATTATTATTTTTTTTTAAATATTATAAATTTACAAAGTAATTCGTAAATATTATATGTAGGCGAATGACAATTTTTTAAATTTATATTATTCAACGTTTTTTTTACTTCACATATAAATTTATATTTAGATTGCATTTTTTTATATGCGGTAAAACTTATAGGAAAAAATATTAGAACCTTCAAAATATTATAGTTATAGGAACAAAAATAATTTTAAGACAAATCAAGGGAGTATTTAGATATGCAACTACCAATATTTTTCAATTTAGAATATAATCCAGCCCATCATAATTGAAAGCTCAATTCGAAAAAAAATTAATAGACCGATTTTAGTTTTACAATTTCACACACGTTGTATCGAAGAAAAGTAATTTTATTGTATGGAGATTTTACGGACAATGTATATTTTATTTTAATCAATATAATATGTAAATAACTGCCAATTTATCAATATATTTTATAAATTAAGGAAATTTCGCAAAGTTTTTTTTCGTCAGAATTATTATATAAATACGCAGACAAACACTGATATCCAAAATCCGCATCTTCTACACCATTGGAACATTCATCGAACTTGTTGTCCAACTTTTTCTGTCAAATTATTCTAGTTCACCGTGATTTTATTTTGCTTGTTTGAATTTTTGAAAAAATAAAAATTTTCAATTATAATTTGAATTTTTATAGGGTAAATGTTCCTAAGTCTAGCCACCACCACTCTTCATAGCCACATCAACACAAAAAACGCTGTAAATAATATATTAATTCTAATCATTATATTCAATAATATTTCTGATCTGCAATGCAAGCATATGCCATTAATTGCCTACTTTTCACATATTACTTACTGAGAGTAAGTTTTTCTTTTTACATCACCAAAAAAATTCATGGGGATTGTTATGGTTAGTAGTACCGTACCATACAAACAGTTTTTATTCTGGAGTTAAGGAGGTACAAAAAAGTACAAAAATTACACATTTCGATGATGTTATCATTAGAAATGGAAAAGGATAGGTCCATAAAAACATTATTTGTTTTAAAGTTAGGATGAAGACTATACTCAAATTTAGTAGGGGAATATTTAATGTTTGTTTGGAAAAATTTGTAAATTATAATTTTGACGATATTAAAAATAAATATGACAAAGGAGGAAAATATACAACGAAAATAAGGGATAACAAAATCGAACGATTTTTTTAATCCCCTTAGCATGTCTCAATTTGCTTTATAATTTTTAACATAATTTAATTAAATAATTAAAAGGAAAACTTATTATACTTTTTTTAATATACATTCCACCGAAACAAAATATATTTCTGGAGATCTCCTTTATCATATTTATTTATAATATTATAAAAATATTAAGTTTCTGAAATGTTTCTGTAAAAACTTTACCCATACCCGAAATTAGGGGGTTTCCACCCCAAGTATTAAACAAACAATGTTGGTGAGGACCTTCTTTACCACTTATTATGAAAGCATTATCAAAATGTGTATTTTTTTTTTAACTCCGATACAAAACGTTGATCAAGTCCTATCATTAAAGGAGTATTTTC
>JANSTW010071828.1:0-10262 GCA_027564275.1 Diadocidia ferruginosa | reverse complement strand
CAATGTTCCCGCCGCCGTAGCCACTTGTGCATAGGCTCATTTTAAGCAGAAAAATAGCGCGCATCTTTTAAAAATACGTGCAAAATGATCTAAAGATCCATTTAGGGATAGATTGGAAAAACACGTGAAACAAGCCCGTTAAACGCGGTAAAATAAACGTGCGTAGGCTCGTTTTATGCGAAAAAATTGCGCGCATCTTTTATAAATTCTTTTGCAATAATTTGGAAAAGTTTTTAATGAAAACAAAACTAGTTTGGAGGCAGAACCTGTCTCATTTAGTACAAAATACAACGATAAAGACAATAGTAAATAATTTTATTGATGGAAAACCTCTCTGCATCCGTTATTGAGTTTGAAAAATTATTCTATAAATTGTGGCTTCAAAAAAAAAAGTTGCATGCCATGATTGTCCACTTCAGAATTACCAGAATGACCCTAAAATTGTACACTTTGTTTTTGATAAAATTTACAGAATTGGTCAAAATTCATTAGAAAATATGCAAAATATGAGTTAGTTTACAGGCAGATTTAGACGACTGAGATCAAACGTAAGGTGTAGTAAAAGCAGCATCCCAGTTTTGATGGGTGGCTGTCGGACCGATTTTAAGGTTCTCTTAACCATTCTGTAAATACCTTTAGATTGTTATAATAATAATAATAATAATTTTGTAAATAAAATAGTAAAATTTTAATTAAGTCAGATAACATTATTCTGTATATAAGAATATGACGTATACCTATATGTATAAATAAATACGACTATGGTTTAATTATATTAGCAATTTCATATCACTTTTTAAATTTCTGCGTATTTTATAGTTATTTTGGAATGTTCTGTACGTACAGTTTATATATAAATGCCAATACTCGCGATACATTTTATATACATGTTAGAAACGGTTATCAATAATAGAATAGTAATTATAATCAAGTAATAATGATAACAATCACATAAGATTAAATATTATTGTTATTGTATTAAAGAGTCAATTTAAAGGAAAAAAGTTCCATTTGGTGTCGAAACACGCAGGTCTTTGAACCAACTTTAAAAGATATGTAATATTTTAGAAAAAAGAATAGAAAGGCTTTCCTTATCATCATAATCGTGTCGCTTACTCTAAAGCGAAAAAGCATAGGGACCATTTTACCCTTTTTTGGTGGTGATCAGTGGGGTGGGTTTTACACTATATATGAGGAACCCTATATCTGTTAATGTCATATAGGTGGACCAACGGCTTTAAAGTGATTTCCAGTTTTCTTATAGAACCCATAAAAATCTTTAGTCTAACGTCTATATTACATACAAAGAAATTTTAAATTTGCTGCTGAGTCTTAGTTTTAAAAATTTTCACGAAATTGGTTGTTATTATAAATTAAAACAGTTAATAATATTTTAAAATCTTTGTTTTTTTTAGATTCATTGCTTGTCAAATATTTGTAATTTCAAATGTTTAAGGGGTTGTGATTTTTTAAAAAAAATATATTGGTCTCTACTCTCTATATGAGAACTGTATTGGTATGAGCAATACATATAATATGTAGATAAGACAAAAAATTATATAATTATAAATATAATAAATCAAATCTGTCACGTTCATTGATAAAAGCTCGATTTAAACTATATATGTTAATCTGCGTGTATAATAATATATAGTAACGGAAATAAAGAATGCAACACCTCAATTGGATCAAGTGGACCGGATATTTATAATAATTCAAAATAAAGATAAAATAATTTATAATTTTATTAGAAACGTTTGTTATCTGTTATTGAAAATTAATATTCAATATTAATTGCATTTTTGTTATCAAAACAGCAAATTATCCCCTCATAAAATGTAAAAGGATTTTAAAGAGGAAAAGCCACTTATATATAGGGGGTAAAGTCAGCTAAAATTATATACAGTAAATACTGTGCATGGCGATAATAAATTAACTAAACAAAAATTTGAATTTTGCAATAATTCTTTGAGACAATAATAATTATTAAACTTTTCTTGTTTTCACGCGATTTTGAATTTTCCAAGAGATTTTTTTATAGATTTTGTCTTATTGTATTTTGCCTATATATATAACATACGAAATTTTTTTAAAAGTGGCACTTACAGCTTAGATTTCCAAATGTTGACGAGCTTGACGGTCTTATTTTTAACTATACGAGATAATATTGTGCTAAATTTTTTATTAGATCGGTTATGCTTTATACGATTAACCTTATATCATATAGGAATATACAATTTTAACTGGATTTCGAGACACTCGGACAAAATTCAATACATTATGGAAAGCTACGACACAAATATTTTTAGAATTTTCAATTGACGTCTCACGTCATATTATATTACGTAATAACATAAATTGTATATCAAAGATTATTATTATATAAGTTTCTATTTATGATCTTTGACCTTTAAACAAACATGTTTAAAAATAAATTTGTGAAATTTATAAATAAATTCACAACCACAATTATATATATAAGGTACAGAACTAAGAACATGAACACTAATCTATCTACAATATTTGTGCTACAATTTACTATAAGTTATTTATAAACATGTTAATAATTATTGTTTTTATTAATTCGCAGTATTTAGTTATTTGTTTCCAAGTGTTTTGAGAAATTTTTACAACTTACTTCCCAAACCGGCCTAAGATAAGACATTCTTTAAAAATCGCATAAAACTCTTTATGATTATCGCGAAGTTTTATCATTAATTTAGTATTAATAATAACTTAATTGATCTCATATATCCTATTATAAATATTATATAGGTATAATAGCACAGAAAAAGACTAACTACCAGATTCGTCACGCCATAATATATAAAATTAATCCATTTTCCATGTGGACGTATCCAATATTAGAATGATTATATGCTAACAAGTCTAATATATAACGTCGAACGAATAGGACGCACTATGTCCTATATATCGGATCTATTTTTAAGTTATCATGTCTTGAGAATTCCAAATAAAAAAAAAACGACCAGAATAGGAACAAATTAGGGCCACAATAGGAATTGTCTGATTGTTGTTAGTCTTGTTTATGGTAATAGGTACTATATAATTGTTATAAAGAGGTCTAAAGTATACAATTTTTTTTATAATCTGATAACAGAGTGACTAACGCCAATTAATTTCTTTCTATTAAAAATTTACCATTAATCTTTATGGCTGCCAAAATTTACTTTTTATGGCTTAGATTATTTTTCGATCTCATATTGACAATAATTATATATTTATATGATTTATTAATTATTTAGTTTTTCAAGTGTTTTTTTGGAAAACTGGCTTTTATCTTATCTGATACCGTTGAGGCACTAAATTTTTTTAAATTCTAATATAAAGACCAACAAATTGCAAATGTTAATCATTAAGTGTTTAAATTTAAAATTCTCAAAACCTATTATAGTGAGATTAAAAACTGTGCCATTTTATTTTGGATATTTTTTTTAAAAGTAATTTGTTTTAAATTTTCTCAAAATGTTCCATAAATTAAAATATTTTTTTTGTTCAAATTTAGTGTCCACGAAAGGATTAATTGTTTTGGTTTTACTAATCCACAGTTCAATTTTGATAAGCGGAAAGGCAATATGTGATAGAGGTGTTCAATTGTATGTAGCTCATGAAACTGAGTGTGAGAAATATTACCAGTGTGATAATGGATTATTGGTGATTAAATCGTGTTCATTTGGACAACATTTTAATCCAACTTTATCACTTTGTGATCATCCATCAGCAGCTGGTTGCCTCTTAGGCAGTCAATCAGTGCTGGCTAATGAGAAACAAACAACAGACCAACTAGCAAAAAAATCATCTTCAAATAAATGCAAAGAAAATAGTTTTGAAACCCATGAAACTGATTGTGATAAATATTATCTGTGCTCTAACAACCAATATATCCTACAGCTATGCCCTGAAGGATTGGAATTTAATCCAACGTTAGACATTTGTGATTTTCCAGAAGACGCCGGTTGTTCGTTAGGAAATCCTTCACCACCACCAAATAATGAAAAATGTAAAGATGAGACTTTCGTTGCACACGAATCGAGTTGCAATAAATACTATCAATGCTCCAATGGTGAACTCTTGCTTCAAGAGTGTCCAGCAGGATTAGAGTTCAATTCAAAACTTTCGATTTGTGATTTTCCGGAAGATGCTGGTTGTCTTTTAAATAAAAATAAATTTTCAAAAAGGAAGCGAAGGGAAACTGAATTATTGGAATGCAAGTCGGGCGATGATAAGTATATTCCGAACCCAGCTGACTGTAATCTATATTTTAAATGTGAAAATGGACTATATGTTTCCAAATCCTGTGCATCTGGTTTACATTTTAATCCAACGGCTAAAAATTGTGGGTACCCAGAAACAGCTGGCTGCGAAAAGAAAACCACAATCCAACAAGAAGCAACTACACATCAAACAAATGAATCAAATGAACCAAATGATCCAAATGAACCAAATGAATCAAATGAATGTGGTATTGGAGTAGAATTGTACGTACCAGATCAGTCTGACTGTGGTCACTTCTATCAATGTGATAACGGTGTCTTCGTTCGTCAAACTTGCCCATCTGGCCTTCATTTTAATCCAGTACTATGGGTTTGTGATTGGCCTGAGTATGCTGGTTGTGTAACCGGTAAACCGGAGAATGAAAAACCAACAACTGAGAAACCTACAACAGAGAATCCAACAAGTCATAAACCAACCACTCAAAATCCGACCGGTGAATGTGATATTGGGGTAGTTTTCTATGAACCAGATGAATATGACTGTGGTTACTTTTATCAATGCGACAATGGAGTCTTTGTTCGTCAAGCCTGTCCGTCTGGACTTCATTTTAATCCATTACTGTGGGTTTGTGATTGGCCCAATAATGCTGGTTGTGTAGCTGGTAAACCGGAGAATGAAAAACCAACCACTGAGAAACCTACAACCGAAAGTCCAACAAGTCATAAACCAACAACTCATAAACCAACCACACATAAACCAACAGAAAATCCAAATAATGATGAATGTGACGTTGGAGTTATTTTTTATAAACCAGATGAATATGATTGTGGTCACTTCTATCAATGCGACAACGGTGTTTTTGTTCGTCAAGCTTGTCCATCTGGACTTCATTTCAATCCAGTGATATGGGTTTGTGATTGGCCGGAATATGCTGGTTGTGAATCAGGATCATTACCACCTCAACTACCTACTACAAATAGCCCAACAACTTCAGAACCGACTACACATTCTCCACCAACTCATAAACCAACCACTCATAAGCCAACGACTGAAAAGCCAACCACTCATAAGCCAACAACTCACAAGCCAACAACTCATAAACCAACAACTCATAAACCAACAACACATGAGCCAACTAATAAACCCACTGAGGATCCGAACGCTGAAGTTTGTGATATTGAAGTTGAATTGTACAAACCAGATTATACAAATTGCGGTTACTTTTATGAATGTGACAATGGTGTTTTTGTTCATCAGCCATGTCCGGCTGGATTACATTTTAATCCCGTTCTTTGGGTTTGTGATTGGCCAGTTGATGCAGGATGTGAAGTCAACGAAAATCCAACACAAAATCCAAATAATCCCAATACTGACAAACCAAATACGGATAAGCCAACGACTCATAAGCCTACCAACAAACCACCTACGAACAAACCCACTGATAGCCCGAATTCAGATGTCTGCGATATTGAAGTAGAACTGTACAAACCAGATTATACAAACTGTGGATATTTCTATAATTGTGACAATGGTGTTTTTGTTCATCAGGCATGTCCGAATGGATTACATTTTAATCCCATTCTTTGGGTGTGCGATTGGCCAGTCGATGCGGGATGTGAAGTCAACGAAAATCCAAATAATCCAAATACTGACAAACCAAATACGGATAAGCCAACAACTCATAAGCCTACCAGCAAACCACCCACTAACAAGCCAACTGATAACCCGAATTCAGATATTTGTGATATTGAAGTAGAACTGTATAAACCAGATTATTCAAACTGTGGATATTTCTATAATTGTGACAATGGTGTATTCGTTCATCAGGCATGTCCGAATGGATTACATTTTAATCCCGTTCTTTGGGTGTGCGATTGGCCAGTCGATGCGGGATGCGAAGTTGATAAAGACACTACAACAACTACAACAGATTGTCCACCTTCAGTTGAACCAACGACCCAGCAACCAACCTCTGATAATCCAAATACAGTTATCTGTGATATTGAAGCCGAACTATATAATCCAGATGAATCTGATTGTGGTTATTATTATGAATGTGTTGACGGAATATTTATTCATCAAGCGTGCCCGTCTGGATTGCACTTTAACCCGATTCTTTGGATTTGTGAACCACGGGATGAAGCTGGATGTGAAATTAAATTAACAACACACAAGCCAACAACTACGAAAAAGCCTACAACAACCACTCATAAACCAACAAAAACAACAACTCAAAAACCAACCAAAACAACAACTCGTAAACCAACAAAAACTACGACTCATAAAACAACAAAAACAACAACTCATAAAACTACAAAAACAACAACTCATAAACCAACAAAAACAACAACTCAAAAACCAACAAAAACAACGCATAAGCCAACGACAACATCTCAACCGCAATTCGATAATGATTGCCCACAAGTGTTAGAAGATGATCCGAATCATGTCATCCATTTACCACATCCAAATTGTGATATGTTTTACAAATGTTCACATGGATTACCATACGAGCAATTATGCCCAGGAATTTTACAATGGCACATCGAGGCCGATTTATGTGATTACCCGGATCAAGCTAAATGTATAAATGGTGCTGCACCTGAACAACCTGGAGCCATTCTCCTGGAATAACAAATATAATATGTTCGTGTTTATCGAGAAATTAGTGCTGCCATCATGTTTTTCTTATGATTGTTTAATAATGTTTATTATTTTGCATTACATATATTATATATTTTGTGATAAAAATAGTTTTTTATGTTTTTGATTTATTTATTTTTAGTTTTTAAGATTTTGTTAATATAATTTTACGAAAAAAAATTAAACGATATTACTACAAGTTAAGAAATTCCCATTTTGTATTCTAGCGCAAGCTCGTCATTCCTATGATATCTTAAACACAACGATATAGTTTTTCCGCTCGCCTATATCCTCTATATCCTAAATTTTGATATGGGCACTTAATTTGCTAATGCAATTTATAAGGGGTAAAATAAGACCCTAAAAAAACTCATGATTTTTTCACTTAATTGTTATTGGAGTTCCCGAGTCACTTCGAACATTGACTTAGGTCCGATAAACTCGAGAACAATTTCAGTTTTACATTTTATTGTAAAATCAGTCTCTGAAACGTGAACGTCCGATAAATATTTTTAAGTTTTTTCTCTTTAACATTTTTTTTTAATTAAAAGTTTATTAAACTTGTTTGGTGAGTGTTTCATGTGTGAGTAGCGTCTGTGCTACTGAATATAGGAAGGAGATAAAGTATATAATTGTTTTGGTTAAATTAATTTTTTTAATTGAAACTTTCTCAAAATAAAATGCATTCTACAATATATATAATTAATTAAAATAATTAAATAATTTTATCTATTTTTTATACTACAATAATTATTATTATCTCTTTAATCTCGCATCTTAATAATTAAAACTAAACAAATTTAATCCTTTAAAACTGTTCTTCAGGGATTCATGAACATTATTCGTAATATTAGCGGCCAATTCATCACCATTTATGGATGAAACCGAGTCCAGACAATTTTCGCCACTACATTGCACCGTACTGCCGTTTGCACTGGTTTGCAAATAGTTATTAACCGGTGTTCCTGGGCTAGAATTTTGCTCTGTTACATTTTTTTCGGTGATAATTTGATCTATATAGAGGTAATAAATTTATTAAAATTAAAAAATATTCAATAATAGGAAAAACTTACTGTTTGCATCGATACATTGACTGATACGTGCAATGTCGTTGGCGTTTATCGAATTTCGAGAAACCACACAACGGTCAGTTAATTCAGGACATACTAAACTGTCACAATACAATGTACCATTTGATTGACGAACTGTAACATCACCGGATTGAATGTATGAATTTCCGTATGCAAAAATAATCGGAATTTGCAAAAATAATACAAACGTAGCAATTAGGTGGAGTAAGAAGTTCATTTTCGATTTAATATTGAAAAATATTATTTAATTTAAAGAAATTTAATTTTAAACTATAAGTAATATGATACTTAATTAGCAGACGTGTTCTATAGACTGTTTTATGATTTCAACTGAAACAGAAATTGAAATGTTGTACGTTTTTAAGTAAAGTTCAATAATTTATTCGCATTTACATTTTTAATATTATAATATTTACTCATTTGACGAACAACAAAACAGATTTTTTACATTTTGCAAATTCTGTTTACTTAATTTTATTTTTGTTTTCATATTTAAACTCTATACTATAATATTATTGTAGTCGAATATAAGTTAAAACAATTACACATCTTATATAGGGTAGGTATATTGTTATTACGATGAAAATTTTCCAAAATATTGTATTTACACTTCCTTTATTTAAATTTTAGAAATTTTCCATTCAACAGAGGTGTATTATGGAAATTGTGACATCGGATATATATATATATATATATATATAGTTTAAAAATTAAAAGCATATAATATGTATATTTAAGGGAGTAAGGTTAATTCTATGGAAAAAAGCTTTTTTTCAATAAATTTTATTGAAGAAACTCAGTTATTATCTGGTTCATAAAGCCGGAGAGTTGGTCAGCCTTTAGTGGCAACACGTTTCGGGACCTATATACGTCTTGTCATCAGTATATGCTTTCTTAAATTACTTATATCCAAACTAATCGGTCCTGCATAATATTCACTATTATATTATCGTAATCAAAATAGTAAATTACAATACTTAGATATTTTTTACAAAGAAAATAAATTAAAATAAACATAACAATTAAGTTGTAATAACCATAAATAAACACGTTGAGTATATACCATATACGTCATATTTAATATAATATTTTAAGAACATTTTATAAATGTTAATTTGCGTAAATTGTCTTAAGAAATGCGTATCAGTTAAAATTATTCCGCCTTCGTCAAAAATTAACATATAACAGGTAACAACTCTCAATAAAAAAACTTGTGAAATTTAAAAATTAACAATTTATTTTTGGTTTAGTTTGGTCCTGTTTTTACAATATAAATATATAGAGGTTACTGTACTTTTAATTATTTTATTTTATTAACAAAAAAATAAACGTTATGCACATAAAAGGTTTAAAATCGCTGCAATAAACTTGAATTGAAAAGTAAAAGTTCAGAAAGAAGCTTTATCCCACATGAAGTACACGTTGAACTTATATAATAGTACATATAAATTATTTAATTGGAATTTTCGAATTAAATTGTTTGAAAAATATATATGCCTTAGTAATAATACAAAAGCAATGTGACATTAACTATTGTTAATCTTATTATGCCAAAATAAATCTTCTAAAAGAAATTTCTGACAAACCCAAAACATATATAACTTTATTACAGCGAGTCTATGTCTATTTTCAAGCAAATTTTCTTCTAACTCGAGAAAAAGTTTTTTCTGATTTGCAAACTCGAATTAGAACCGGGTTTAAATTAGCTTGAAAATTGCTTGGAAATGGTCACGAAAACTACGTATAAAACAAAATAATGTTTAATGTTTGGTTTATGATAAAAAATGGATATGTGCGCGTTCTTCATCTAATTTCAAATAGCTTTCTCAGAATAAAAATGATTTATCGAAAGAATATTTTGTGTAAAATTTCACACAAAATATTCTTACGATAAATCATTCAAGTCAATATTTGTGAAGAAGCATTCATTTAAAAAATCAATATAAATTTTTATTGAATATTATCATACGTTCGTTTGATGTAAAATCTGCTGAACAAATTTTGACTATTTATAAATAAAAATGAATAAAGAAAATTTTTCTTAAACAAATTATAAAAATATAAATGAAAAGTTTATAAGTTTTTTATTTTATGTGCATCTGAGTAATTAAATTGTATGTAAGATTATAATTATTTTTAATTATATATTTCTTTAAAATCTTTAAAAAAAATACTGTTCAGCAAAAACCATGTATAAGAAAGACAAGTCGACACTAGAAAATGATATAGAAAAAAAGCTTCCACTGGCTAACATATCGCTATAGTCTATGCCGGTTGCTATGTAAAATTAAA
>JANSTW010071817.1:0-10263 GCA_027564275.1 Diadocidia ferruginosa | reverse complement strand
AAATAGTACAAGCCTTAATTTAGGTCAAAATGGTCAAATTACCGGGACCTATTTTTTTACGTTTTATGATGCCCTGATTTAGAAAAACTAGAAAATAAAAAATGTCCGTCCGTCCGTCCGTCCGTCAGCAAAATATCAGACACAAGAAAGTTTTACACCAGACGAGGGATTTGGCCAATTTATGGTGAGGATGTCTTATTAGTGGTCCCATAGTCTGGGATTGCAGTTGAAGTCTCTAGGTCAAATATAAAGGGGGGCCTCATACGATTTTTTTCCTAAAAATGACCGACAAATATGAACATAAAAAGAAATTTTTTTACCAGTGGGCGGATTTGGCCAAATTTTGGTAGGGGTGAGTTTTAAAAGATTTGTAGCTTAGATATTTCATTTGGAGTCTCTAGGTCAAATATGAAGGGGGCCCCCATACGATTTGTTTCATAAATATTGATGAAAAATATGAACATATAGAGAAAGTTTTTTACCAGTCGAGGGATTTGGCCAATTTTCGGTGAGGATGTCTTATTAGTGGTCCCATAGTCTGGGATTGCAGTTGAAGTCTCTAGGTCAAATATAAAAAGGGCCCCCATACGATTTTTTCCTAAAAATGGCCGACAAATACTTATGATATAAAGAATTTTTTTACCAGTGGGCATGGGGTTTGGTTCGTTTCTGACGTAAGTGAACGATACATACATTTTTTAAAGAGGGAGGGGGAATGTAAGGATGATCATGAGAGGGTTTGTGGTTTGAGGAGTTTGGTACATTTTGGCATTAGAGTAGATTATATGTGTTCTTATATACCCTGAGATTCACTCTTGGTATTTTTTTGAATTAATAGATAACATTTTTGTTTGTGTCAGTTTTCAAATGTTAAAATATAGTAAAAGCAGCATCCCAGTTATACTGGGAGCTCTCGGACCGATTTTTTTTTTCAAAAACGTAAATTATGAAATAAATAAACATTTAAAAATAAATATCATATATAAGATAATAAGAACAATACTTTACTTTATATTTATTATTATCAAACGATATTACATAAGTCATTAAACAAGTTAACCACTTTTATGTATAACGACGTGCTTATAATAATAACAATAATAGAATGTGATATAGAAGAAGCCGGGCAAACTACATAATTTTTTATTGACATAAAAAAATTATAATAAAATATGTTTTGTTATTATTATTTGGTACAATTAAAAAATATTTTACAGTTTATTTATGATATTTGGAAATATTTAGTTTTTATGTAAAATCACAATAAAAATTCTAAATATTTTTTTACTTAGTTTCTTGAAAAGAAATACAAGTTTTCTCTGATTTATTTTCAGGGCAATCAAATAATATTTTTGAGATAAAGAAATAGTTTCATTCCTCATTGTTTCCTTTACTCTAAAATTCTAAATAAATATTGCATGCATATGAGTAGACAATAAAATATTTTCATACTAAAAAATAAGACCATGTCGCTGATGTTTATTTCGTAATGAATAATTTTCTCTATATTTTTTTGCCATAAAATATTTAAATTCACCTCAAATTTTGGTTGTTTTCTTAATAATCTGGTGGGGTTCATTTTAATTTTTTCACGAAATGCGTGTTGTCATATTTCTTTTCATATAGTATCGCTAGGTGGCATATACCATTAGCATAAGGACAATTTTCACCTTTTTCTATTTTATCCAATTATACTAAAACAATTTCTTACACAAGCTAAACATATTTAAGTATAAAAAATTGACCAAAAACTCGCCAAATAATATACCAATCAAACTATCAATTACAACACATAAACGACGGCAATAAAATATACCTACAAATTATTTTCCCATAATTTCTCATCTCTTTAAGAAATTCCTTTAAATTACCGCAAAAAACCATATAGGCAAACCACATATATTACAGCAAAAAAAACATAAACAAACAATAAATCAAAAGCATATAAATAAATTTATTCAAAAAAAGAGGAGAAAAAAACGTTTAATTTATTGCCATTTTTTTATAGCTCTTAAATTTTACCAATATCTCTGTTTTTAGTGTATAATATATGAAACATTAAATTATAATAAACTTTAAAATATACACTTGACAAGTTCATTCGTTCGCATTCAACAAAAAAAATGTTATTTTTATTTTTTGAAGATGTTTTTATTATATATTTGCCAAATAAATTATACAAAAAATTTTGGGATTGATGGTTTATGCTCTCGTATGATGGAAAAAGTAATAATAAATAATAAATACGTAACTATATAAGTTTATTTAATTTTATGATCAATTTCACAGTTTAGACACCTTGTCCGCAGCAAATATACCCAGGTGAGTTTTTTTTTATTCCGTTTATATTTGCGTTGATTTATTGCCTCGGCAATTAATTTCATACTTATAACAATAATTTCTTTTAGTTTATTAATTTTTATTTTTTGGGAAACTTAAATTAAGTTATTAAAAAATATTAAATGTACAATAAAATAAATTTGTGAAGAAAGTATTTTATTTATTTTATACATGTACGCAAATATTTCAACCATATGTGAGATAATTTGAGATATTTTTAAATAAATTTAGAGTGAAACATATTTGATAATAAATAATTAGTTTTTTTAGATAATTATTTTAATTTCATTTTTTTTTTCACTTTCACATTAAGATATATAATTTTTTTTGAAAATTTACTGCAAATTATATATGAATTAATCTATAATATAAATAAAATGAAGGTTTGTATCTATATAATATGAACATTGTATACGTACATAATACATATCAGTGGCGAGCGGTGTATTTTTTGAATTGGCAACAGAAAATCCCACAACACGTGTACTTAATATTATTAAGAATTAAATTATTGTGAATTATTTAATCAAATTTCCAATAAAAATTAAATTGATTATAAAGAACTATTATTTTTGAGATATTTTTTAGGCCCGAAAGACATATTAGAAATTCAAAAGAAATTTGATCACAGAGTTTTCAATGATTTTTTTTTTATTTAATGAACAATTTACGAAATTTAAATGAATATGATGAAATTATGAATTATTTCTTAGATTTTAAATAGAATTAGGATAAAAATTACAAAAAAAACATTGAGTTTTCAGTAAAATTTGGATCTTTCTTTAAGAGTATTTAATGATATGTTGAATAATTTTATGAAAACTAAATGGAAATCAAAGTGATTTTGATGAAATTATGAGCTATTAATACTAATAATGAAAAAAATATCAGAAATTTGATATAATCACAATGTTTTCAATTCACAAATTTACTGTTCCTCAATCTAGTAGGAATTGATAAAATTTCATTGAAGTTTTAATTAAATCTATAGGGATTTTATAGAAATGTATGGGAATAATATATTGAAATTATTAAATTTAAAATTTAGGAACAGGCTAATCGGTCAACGAAAAGTGAATATTTTTGAAATAATATATGGCTCCAGTATTCGCCTAAGCCTCTAGATATATCGCTTACACCGGATCCTTTAAAAATATTATGTTTTTTACTCATGTACCGACAAAAATGGCACAATTTCTATAGGCCAAGTCTTCATCAGTGGAGTTGGATAAAAATTAGCCTGTTTCTAAATTTTAAATTTGTTAACACTCACGGTAAAAAAAATTAAATATAAAAATTATTAATTTCTTATTACAAATTTTATGTGATAAATAAATTTAACTTGTAAAAGTCATATTATGCAAGAGAGTCTTTCATGCTATTTTAATAAATATATAATCAAGAGAATCTGATAAAATGGTGAAATTTTATAACATTTTCGGATGGTAGCTCTTTTTTCTTTCATAGAAATCATAGGATTTTTTTTGTTCAGTTGAGCTTACCCATTTGCCTTTAGACCACACGCCACTGACACATATAAGTACACAAATACGGACTCCTAAAATGTTAAGCCATCAAATTCAGAAACAAATATTTGTGAATTTTTGCTGTGATTTGATCATCGAATAATCTTCTACAAAATTTCGATGAAAATAAAAAAAATGCTTATTTATGAGCGGGAAATTATCTGAAAATAGTATTTTTTTTATAAAATCGACATAAAGTACTTTTATTTTTATCTGAGTCTATTTCTCTAATTTGTATTAAAGTCTCCCTAATTTGTTGATCCAAAGATCCAATAAAGACACAAACATATTATAATATATAACTATAACACCGGTTTTATAAAAAAAATGTATTGGAACCCCTTTTATTAACCAAGAAACTCCAAATAAGACCAATAAAAACTCAACCCTACCAAACATTTCAAGTCTGTTCTGTGGTGTAACGATTTCTTTTGCATAATATTTATGGGTTCATTCATACAGGCAGACAGATGGACGGGCACTTTCTTGTTATCATTTCTAAATCAGTGAAAAACCGATGAATTTTACCATATGACCTGACATAACACCCGAAGACATAACACCCAAAAGCTTTAAAAACTGCTAAAAATGATAAGCAAAACGATAGGTATATATATTGGCTGATTAAACGGGTTTGAGAATTAGAAAAAAATGAGAATAGAAAGCTGGTTTAAACTTTTGGGTGTTGTATGGACTTTTTTAAAAATATAATTCGGATAATAATAATTAATTAAACATTTTGATCGACATAAACTAAAAAAATTTCTTAAATTTAATAATATGCCAATTTTACATTAAAAATCAGACCAAAAAAACTTAACAAATTAAATTTCATTTTCATCTTATTGATTTAAAAAAAAAATATTATTTTCACTTAATTTCATATAAAAATACAAGACCGCACATTGTAACTTTAAATTGTATTAAGCAGAAAGTGTAATTTACCGACAAGCAAAAATCATTTTTAAATTAAATTAAATTTTTTCAACAACAAAAACCATCAAAAATTGTATAATGCGCTTTTAATTCTCTATACAAATCCATACAATAAATTTCTTTATGCTTTCTGTGCACACAGCAAGAACAATAATGATCAATAAAATCAAATAAAATCAATAAGCTTAGTTAGTAAAATCGCATTGCGAAAGCAGATCACGATCAATGTATGAGGTATAAATGCTTCTTTGCGAGCTTCATCTTACTGCTATGGATTGATACTGAGTAATGACCCACAATATATAAAGACAAAAAAAATATAACAATACAAATCTATTTGTATAAATTTCTTCATCAAATTATATCTCGTAATTATATTACATTTTTCGACTAATTAAAAATAATTGCAATATAGCAATAATAAGCTAAATGTACATTTTTAAAGAAAGTTTGTAAACATAATTTTGTGGCTACATGCGGTATTAATGAAAAGCTTTTCAAAAAAGTATATTAAATTAATTTTAACCGCATTAAAACAATTACCCATGATGAATTATTGCCATCATCTCTTCGTAATGTTAAATTATTAATTTGTTTAAAACTTAATTCGGATAATCAATTTCGTTCAAATTATCGAAAATTGAGAGAGTGATCAATCATGCGTGAAAATATAATAATGCTGATGATTTAAAGCAGAAATTCTATTGGAAATTGTTAATATTGAAAGCGAAATTTAAAAAAATATTTAATTTAATTTAATTGTAGTGTCGCTTTTACAGTGGTAGCTTAAACTCGATATACCAGGTTTAAACTTTGGTTTATATTTGCTATTTTATAATAATGACGTAATGTCGTCACACTAACAAAATAAAATAAGAAAACCTTTTTTTTTTTTTTTTTTTTTTTATTTGTTTATTGACCCAGACTTATTATGTCTTAGATGGTCAAGAAAACCTTGTTATAAAATAAACTTATTGTGGGTGTAATTTTGAGCTTTAATGGAATTTATTTTTGTATGAAAACTTAACCTAACTTTTTGTATATTAGAATTTTTAGGTTATGAAAATAAATTTTTGAAGATTTTTTGTTTCTATAATATTCCTATAATTTTTATTTACAGGGGAAAATCGTATAAAAAGTTAAAAATGATTTAAAAAAACTTAAAAATTTAACAAATATTGGCATAAATTAGTCAATTACAAAAAAAACTTGTGTATTTCAAAATAAAACGGCCAATAAAAAAAATTAAATTGATTTTTTCTAAAACATTTCAGCCACTAAAAAAAATTTAATTGTTTAATTGTTTTTAATTATTTTTAATATTATAATTAATTTTACAAACAAAACTTTTTATAAATTTAAACAAATTTATTTTGAAAAATTTTAAATAAATAAAATTATTAAAATTTCAAACTATTTAACAAAAATATTAAAAAACTAAAAAAATCAATAAATCATGACAAAAGTTTAAACAGTCTTAATTAAAATTAATTGTGAAACAAAAAAAAAGAAATCTTCAAAATTGAAATCATTAATTAATAAAATAATAATAATAAAAAATATTAAAAACTGCAAGTTTATGTTAAAATCAATATTAAAAAAACACAATTTTTTAATTTCTCTATATAAAAATTAATAAATTAAAAACTACTCCGTGTAACACCCTGTAAATTAATCTTTCTTTATTTATTAATCATTTAGTTTTTGAGAAATTACAAAATTGGCATGAAATTTCATTCATAAAAAAATTTGTTTTCTTAGAATCATAATATATGCCTTTTATATTATTATATTCAACTATTTATGTATGTTGCCCATAAAAATAAAGTGAAAATTTTATCTTTATTTTTTCTTAAAAGCATAATTTTCAATACATTACAACGTTTATAACGTATAAATTTAATATCTGTATAATTTTAATCATCACACATATGTCTTTTCACAATATCGTTTATATGTTGCAACTACTAAATATACCACCGCACAGCGACTCGCCAAGTTCATGGAAAAAAGAAAAGAAAATCTCATACAAATAAATCGCGCTGTTTTGTGTAATTTTCTAATTAAATAATTCTTTAATTATTTGTGTCACATTTTTTTTAAACTGTGCACAAATATACGGACACATATTTTTATAATTATTTTTTAATATTTTATGACCGATATTTTTTTTGTACACATGTTTGTTAAAAAATCTAAAAATAAACTCTGCACAATCAGCTTACCCTACATATTATATGAAACATATTTATAGAGAGATAGATCAGTGGAACAAGCAACGGTTAGAAAAGTTGTTTATCTATATTAAATATTTATACACTTGTCATAAAGAATGTGCAAGTGACACATTTAAAAAAAAGTTTTATTTTTTACCTTTTTTATGCCGGTTTGTACAAAAAATATCCTTAAAAATCCTTTTCAAGGGTATGTATAAATTATTTACACACTAAATTTTCACACAAATTTTCTCTCAGTTATTTTTGTTCAATATTATATTTTCGTTCGATCCACTTTTTTGCACTTTTTTATTTATTTCTGTTTATTTTATTTTTTTTGTTAAAAACACAAAAATGTATAAATAATAATTTAACAAATTTACAAATTAAAAAAAATAATTATAATTTTTTTTAAGTAACAAAAAAAACTCAAATTAAACAAAATCGCGACTTTATCGTATCGCGGCTAACGCAAGAATGGTTAATCCACCTGTTTCATTTCAACGATATACTTACGTGCGGAAACAACACTTTACCATCATCTTCTTTAACAGCAAAAAGCTGAACAACATTATAACAAAATCAACAACAACAACGTCGCAGCTATCGCGTATCAACATTAGCAGCAACAACAACTTATAATATTATTCATATTATATATGGAATATGCGATTAGACTTACTTTATAACCTGAACTTATTTTATTTTGAAAATTTTTGCTATTGTGACTAGACTTGGCAGGATAAATATATGTCTATGGATTATAAAATTATTTCGTCCTTAAATTGTTAACATAATATAAGGATGTAAATTCACTTTACCGAGACAGCACCGGAAAAATGTCCCATTATATGAAGGGTTGTTAGGAGTGCCACCAAAAAATGTGTTTGATTATTATGGTTAAGGAAGAAAATTCCTCCTTATAGAGGAGGGTTCTAAGCTTGTATTGTAATTAATTAATAAATCATTAATAATATAAAAAAATTATGATATTATTAATAGAAATGATAAAGGAGATATACTAACAAAGATTTTATGTTTTGCCCATCATCATAGTGTCCTTTACACCTAAGCGAAGGAGCATAGGGAACATTTTACTCTTTTTTTCTATCTGCGATACCATGGTTTTCATTGACGGCTATATCAAAACAACACTCCACGTTGTCAGCAACTAGCCCTAGCCATTTTTTTTGGTCATTAGTGGGCGGGGTTTTAAACTATATGAGGAACCCTATCAAGTTGATATCATATAAGCGGACCAACGGCTTTAAGTGACTTCCGAACCACTGCGATCGCTTCTTTTTTTAAAACACCTGCGAATGAAAGGTGATAGTCCATTTGTGAAAAATTTTTGACCCTGCCGAGTCCCAAACCCACAACCTCTATGCCGTGACGCTACTCACTGCTCTATATGCTGACTACAAAAATGTTTTGCACATGGGTATAAACCTCCGAAATGAAGGGATTGAAGGATTCAAAGTTTGTATGGGTTTAACTTATTTAATTATAAAAGAGAACAAAAACAGGCTACAGTCTATAGTTTACAGAATTGAGACCCCACGAACTAAAGGAGTTTAGAGGGGCCAATATACACTTTTTTGTTTGGGAGTTATGGAGGGAAACGCCTTCTTTCGGAGGGAGCAGGGTTGCATTTGCATACTAACTTTAAATCCTCCCTAATGGGTGAAAGAGCAGCGATGGACCAGAACCCTTAGCAATAAAATGGTAGCATTTGTCAGATTTATATTTCTTTCCCATTTTTAACAGAATACCATTTTAATTTACCCATCAATATATAGATGGAGCATCAAAATATTGAATTTTAAAACTTTTACATACAAACTTTAAACACCGCCGCCTCCGAAAGGGGCGTTTCTTCCTTTAACTCCAGAATCAAAACAGTTTGTATTGCCTCCTCCCCTTAACACCTTATTAGGAGAAGAGGTCTCAATTCTGCTGTGTTGGTAAAATAGACATTATCCCAAAAATGATGTATATATAACGGGTCCTGAAAGCGGCAGCGCCCGATAAGAAATTTAAACAAAGCACGGGGTTGGGAGCGCGGCAGCCCCCTGATTAGAAAAAAATGTACAAAAACCGTATTTTTAGTTTTTTTTTTCTTGGACCCCGCCACCATGTTTACATTTGCTTTTTAAATTAGTAAAAAAAATTGATTGATTCCTATAATTTTTGATAAAGGTGTGACATTACAATATTGCATTTAAAAACTTTTGCATACACATTTTAAACCCCGTCCGCTCCAAAGGGGGGCGTTTCCCCTCCTAATTTGAGAACGAAAAAGTGTATGTTGACCCCTTAAAGGGAGGGATCTCAATTAGGCTGTGCCGGTATACTAGATATTATCCCAAAATCGGAAGGTGTTAAGAGATATTTATCCACTGCTATAGGTATACAGCTTATAAACGATATGTAAAATATTTGGATCACCTTAATTCTGAAGTGGAGTCCTTAACATACAAAAATACGGGTCTAATGAATTTTAATAAATACAAATTTCAGATAATTTCATAAAATTAGGAAGAAAACTAATTTTTATTTACTTTTTTCATATTTCAGATATTTTTACAAAAAAAAAATCGTATGGAAGCCTCTCCTTCTCTTAGACCTATCTCCATAGATTATGTGGCCACTGAAAATCTAATTCGTTTACTCGTACAAAATTAAAAAACACGAATCCGGCAATTTGACCTAAATTATAAATTATGAATATGGATTTTTTGTTTATATGTGAAAATTCAAAATAGTAGTACAAAATGTTTGTGAGGATTTACCATTTCTATCAGAAATATTATCAAAGTATTTAATTTTATAATTTTTCCTTGTGGGTGGAATTTCCCCGTCCTGAACTGAAGAACAGGGAAATACGAGACAATTTTATGTTTCTGTTGTTTCCATTTAGCTCCTCTAGCTCGATCCGCGTAGAAAAATAAATATTTTTTTTAAATATTTGCTTGTATGTGCCTTCGAACTTGTACTTTTAGGTCTTTACGCGAATTTAAAGCACAAGGTTCGAACGATTTTTTTACAAAATTGTTTATTGTTTGTCGAACATGGAATATTGGTAAGTACATTTTTGTAAAAATCGGACGAATTTAGCGCTGTATATTAGCGTAAAGACATAAAACTAAAAATTTGATGATACATACAAGAAAATATTAAAATGAATTTAAATTGTTAACTTCATGGACCAAGCTATGAATGTCAAAGCAACAAAGTTGCGCAAC
>JANSTW010071806.1:0-10264 GCA_027564275.1 Diadocidia ferruginosa | reverse complement strand
ATTGTTGTTGTTTTCTGTACAAAATTTCTGGAGCTTATTTTTCACGAAATTGCGTATTGACGCGACTCTAGTAAATTTTAGTACTTCTAGTGTATGTATTCGTTGGTACCTTAAAAAGTTTGAAAAAAAAACTCATTAAACATTAAAAAATTATAATTTTTCATATTTTCCATGTATATATAATATGAAATAAACAAAAGTGTCAATCTATTTATAAACTGTCAAAGAGATATAAATTGGGATTATTTTTTAAAAGCTTGCGTACAAAAAATTTAATAAAATATAATGATATGTATATCCTGTATCGCGGCTATAGTATATGTATTAAAAGTTATATGAATAATATACGATTTTTAAAAGGATTTATTACAATATACGTTTAATTCAAGGATTTTGCTTAATTTAAAAATATATTTTTAAATTAAAAGCTTAAAAGCCTTTTTGTGGTTTATCGTGTTTTTAAGAATATCTTTCAATTTTTATAGTCTTCGTAGGGATTCGAGAAGCGTTTTCGTTGTCTTTTTACATGTTTTCAGTATAGATGCATTTTTTTGTGAAAAATAACATTTCCGAAATAATTTCAAAAACTTGATTATGGCGTATATAGTATTCTCGAATAAAAAGGAGACGAAATAGGAAAGACGTTAGCAAAAATAAAAGTAATGACCATTTTGTAATGTCCTAATCTATAAATCTAAGCAACAATGATAATGACAATAATAATAATCTGTGCGACTGAAACAAAAATTTGCTATTAAGATTTCTGTAAGAATATTAGGGCAATACTTACTAAAACCTGGGAAACACACCAGAGCAACTTGTTGCGCAACTTATTCCCTTTAAGCTACATATATCTTGGTCCATAAAGTAAAAAATTGAAATTGAGTTTAATATTTACTTGTATGAATCCTCAAATTTTTAGTTCTAGGTCTTTACGCTTATATACAGCGCTAAACTCGACTACGTGGATCAACCTGGTGGGGCTAAAAGTAAAAAAAAATGGCACAACAAGTTGCTCTAGTGTAGTTTCAGGTAAAATAAGCAATACTTACTATAAAAATAGCTATGATAAGATTGTACACGTTCATCCTTTCTATAATCTTGAAACAACCCAACAAGAAATATATACATATAAAATATAATGATGATACACGAAAAAACTAGTTTGAGCGTGCAATGTGCATAAATAAAGAAGTAAAAATAGAACAACTATATAGAAGAAAAATTTAGGTTTTTTTTCTGTCAAATATCTTGTCCATAATTTAACTATTTTATAGTTTTGGTTGACCAACTATAAGTTTCAGTCTACTCTCAGGTTTTTTCAATAAGCTATCTCTTTCAATCAAGAAATGCTAGATTTCATTAAGATTAGGTTAGGATAGGTTGACAAAAGATCATGGTAAAATGGGCTGTAATTTTTTTTTATATTTTACCAAAAAACTTTGTATTTTGTTGCGAGAATCTTGCCTTAGCTTTGTTTAAGCACGATGCCGCAAAGCTCCTGAAAAGACATACGAATAAATTTGCCGGTAATAGACAATAAATATCTCGCTTGATTGGTCGTTTATTGCCAATTTACCCTATATTTTTAATATATACATTGTATTTGATTACAATAAAATATCTTAGTAAAATATTGTCAGCTAAATTCTTTATACCTATATATCACAGAATAATATATCATCATCATCCTTATTATATACATTATATAACAAAACACCATTTCACACTTTTATCTTGACAAGAATTTATTATAATATTATAAATAATAATTTTATGTATATTATTATTATAATATGCGAAAAATCTTTGGTGTAAAAATTTATGTTAAAAAAAATTACTCCTCCATCTACACCATGCGTGCTATGTATATACGTTACGTAGTCTATAATAATTATGATTATATTTGCATATTTATACCTCGCACATTAACCTAAGCGGTATATCATAGAGATGTATACCAGTGCCGAAGCGTGAGATTTAAGGCATGGGAAGCAATACTCAAAATTGTTGTATACACTACACAGTCTACGGTTAACGGTACACTTAAGACATCTTCAAAACAAATTATTCCCTTAATACGATCGCATTTTGTTTTCACAAAACTTAAAAGCAATTGGTAAACTAAATATAATATGTATTCTAATAGCTAAAGATTTCAAAATAAAATCGAAAAAATTCAACACAATTAAATATTTTTTTTTGCTTCCAAAAACTGTCGTTTCACCGTTTCAACGTACACTATTATGTTACCACGTAAAGAAAAAATAATGCAGAAGAGAACTTATCTGTCTCTTTGCTTCCAATCTTTTACATATAATTTTAATACAAGCTAAAATGTTCTATGAAGAATTGGCAGAATATATATGATAAAGAGCCATAAATGATTGGAAGCAAAGAGGACGATAAATTTCCTTCTTATACAATAGTTTTATTTTTGTATAAACCAAGTAGTGGTGTATGTGTATCGATAGTATATGTGTTAGGTTTTTTTTTTAAAAGCTATGGGAAGCATTGCTTTCCTTGCTTTTATGGAATATTCGGCACCGATGTATACACATTCTTTGGTATATGTTTTATCTAACAAAATATATTTTTCATTTATATAAAATACACATTAATTACATTATAATTATTTATGTTTACATAATGTACGAGAAAAAAATATGGTAAATATTGTAAAATGGCTAAGAGATAACGACACCAAAAAATTATTTTACAAGCTGTGTCGTTTGATAAAACATTTGCTAAACGTTTAAATTTATATTTTTTGAATAAATAATAGCAACATACACAACACATTTTTTATACTTACTACACATTATATCCTTTTTAAAGCTATTTATCCTTCAACGAAAAATCTATAAATTCCCTTCTTTCATTCCGCCATATAAATATATTGGCGAAAACACACACAAAAAAAAATTGTTTTATGCTTATAGCTTTAAAGAAAAGAAAAAATAAATTTAAGAGAAGGAAATAAATTTAATTTTATTTGAAAATATTTTTATAAATATATTATTACCCAAAGTGGATTTCGGTGATATCGAAACATATTTTCGTTGTTGTTGTTGTTGCTTTCCGTAAATTGTTTATTAAATAAATATTTATAAAATCGCGCATATATGAAATATATGTTTACGATATTCCCCAAACTTGGTAGATATACATAACCGCGTACATAAGATGATAAGATAAGGAAAATATATTTAAATATATTAAAATTAAAAGTTTATTTCTCAGAAATGGTAATGTTGCGGGTGTTAAATACTTTTATGAAAAAAACTTTGTGAAAGTTTTAAAGATTAGAGGGTTTGTTTTATTTCAAATGTATGAGGAAAAAACATCTGTTATGTTATCTTTTAATTCGAGTAATTTTCTTTCTATCAGGATTTCATATCACATAGTGTACAATGATTACAAAAATATTATCCTTGGTTTTATCATTTGATTGAATTGAAATAAAAGGATTTATATAAAGAAAGAAATATATAGTAGCATATCTATATATACATCCTATTTTATATATTGTGGTTAAAATAATTGTATTTAAATTTGTATGTATACAATTTGTATGGTTTTTCTCAAAGAGCTTTTGTAATTACTATATATATGGTTTTTCTCAATTTTATAAAATACTAGCGGGTACCCGAAATATTACACCCATGAATGATATACTTGTCTGTTAAAAACATATTTTAATAACTCTTTTAAGCAAGGAGTTTAAAGGATAGCGCACACTTAGGCGTCAGCAGGTGACGCGATGAGAATATTAGTCACTGGAATTTTTTTCTCCAACTAAAATTGTTGAAATTAAAAATATCAGTTATTTTACACATATGAATGCGATTTTCAAATCTGTACCAAGGAACATGGGAAAAACTTAATCATATTTAAATATTTTAAAAATAAAAGAAGCTATACAAAGTTTGTCCTATGGCTGATGAAGCATATAAATACAAACAGTTCATTCTATATAATGATATTTCTAATACGATTTATCAAAGTTTAACATTGGCAAATATAAATAATTGTATAACAGCAGTGTTTCATTAAAGAAATTAGTAATAATATAAAGCCAATGAATTTTTCTTTATTATTGATGGTATTTGTTCTTATAGGTAATGGGTAAGACACTGTAAATTCTAAATTCAACAAAATATTGATTTATTTTATATATAAATAGATAAACACAAACATGTTTATGCTAAAATCTTTTATCCTCAACATATATTTTTAGAATATATATATTGATCGCTCGCTTAAAATATCTAAATGTTTCTGACTTTTTGCTTAAATCATTGAATATAATCATCCCTTTCGGCTATAAACATACAACAACTTATAGACATCCTGTACATAATACATATATACATACAGTTTGAATAAAGTATTTCTATTTTATCTACATATAGATATCATTCTTTTTATCTTAAATTTTGTATAGGATACTTATAATATTATCCTTTCAATACCATATTTATTATATACATGAACATCTCAGCAACATATCCCAGTTTATAATTTAAATTTAAATGTTATTCGTATTTCAGGTTAAGTTCTTGTTTTATTTTATGAGCATGTTTTTTTGTGAATACCCAACTATTTTTTTTAAAGTTTGAAATATACTTGAAAAATATATATAAAAAAAACTAAATATAAATAAAACATAAAAAAGTACTGGAATACGGTTTATGTATATATATGTTATTTAAAACATTTTATCCTATATAGTATATATTATATTCATGTATAACTACTATATAAGTATATAGAGCTTTTATGTTGAAATGTTACATTTAGTTTTCTATATAATGTATATTTATAAAACTATGTACATAAAGTGTGTATAGTGGAAATGTATATAAATCTACCCTATATGGTAATCCCTTATGTGGTGCTGACTGCTGATTTACAACTGTGTCCTTGCGTATATATTTGTATAAGGACTTTTTTATATGCATGCAAAGCATATATATATATATATATATATATATATGCAAATTTATAGATCGTCCTAAAACAATAAAGGATTTTCTCTTATTTAACATGACAATCATTGAGAATTTTGTCCAAATATATAATATGTACAAAATATTTATATGCAAAAAAAAAGTGTACCATATATGCTTCCTTTCGGTTTTGAAATCACATTTTTGTTTACAAACTGTAATAAAATCACAAAACGTGCGAAATAAGATAGAGGAAAATGTTAAAAGATAAGTAAACCGATAAAGATTGAACAAACCACACAATATATATTATAATAGCTTTAATACTTTGTACTATGCAGAATATCACGTGGGAGAAATAATACTAGAAGATAGGCAATTTCATTGGGATTATGTTATGAATCTTACCCGCAACGTACATTGACAACAGATGTATAATATGCGTACACCTATATATATACACATTCGATCAATATCATTAATTCTATTATAATATAATGTATATATAGATAATAATGAAATTTGCATATTTTTGTTTGCAAACTGCAATAAATTAGTTCACTTATGTTATATGTAAATGTGTATATACTATATAATACATATACGAATGTCCAACGAGAATATATTATGTAATATATATTATGTTTATTGTATTTAAACTACATTTATACCCACATTTTACATATTATATATATTTTATATGCAATACGATGGGGATGTTATCATATTATTTTGTCTTAAAATGTTGATTAAAGGCAAAAGCATAGAAGAACCTATCATATATAAAAATTAAAGAAAATGTTCAAAGGGAAAAGTGTTTTATATATAAGAAAAGATAAGAATTCGCATGAAGTATCATGCATTTTTTACATCTAAATAGTTACCTTACAATAAAAATAAATATCCCATTATTTTTTCCCGCTTTTTCTTGAACATTCTGGAAATTACGAAATTCGATGGAAATCCGGTAAAGGCTTCAAAAATAGTAAGAATGCATTTTATTTTATTCATTATTTTTATCATTTAGAATAATTAGATTATAAAAAAAAATATATAGGGCAATTCCAGCGTTACGCACCTCACTTTCGCAAAATTTTAAACATCAGCCGTTTAATACCTATAACGAATATCAACAATTTAAAATTATGAATTTAACTGGATTTTTCTTATTTTTCAGTTTCCAAAAAAATGTATAAAACAATCTTAAAATAACGGAATTATGCTGAAAAAACTTTTAATTTTGTTCACGTTACGCACCTCACAAAAAATATCGTTCTTTTTTATAGCCCATTTTTAAGCGTATATTTCTCTAAATTTATAAGACCTAGTGAAATTTGTTTTCCTTTAAAATTATTTTACATTTATTAGGTGATACATTTAAAAAAAAAACACCCTATAGATACTCTCTGAAAATCAAAAATCATAAAATTCCATAGAAAATCGTTAAAGACTGTCAATATACATTGCGACAATTTAATTAGTTGACCTTTATATATTCTCCATCTAAATCTGTTGATTTAAGTTTAATCACAAATTGTTGATTTGATTCCTTGATACAATTCATTTGAAATTGGTTTCGTTTATTGAAAGATTTTTTGAGCAAAAGCTCTAATACAATTTGTGTGTTTATATGCGAAAATGAAAACTGTCTGGTTTCGAATAATAACATTGTTTTGTACGTTGCACAAACTTCTGCTTATTTAAACACTTTCAAAATAATCGATATTATTGGTGTGTGTACATTCTCTAATTAAACTTATATTGCGCATTGTTTGAGGTTTTGTCAATTTTACTTGTACACTGTATGTTTAATTATCATAATTATAACATAAAATACATTTTATACTATAAGACTTTATCTACATTTAGATGTATAAACTATAAATATTTAGACTAATGTATATATATAGTATAATAGTACAATGTACATATATAGTAGATGGATAAACCAACAAATAATGTGGTCAAGGAAATATTATTTGTACATAATGTTGTATAATATAACAATTTCTATACATGACATGGGTACCTACAATCTTTCTATATTAGAGAAAATGAATCTCACCAAAATATATATGTAAATATAAATATAAAACTATGTAACTATATCTACAAATTTTCCTCATATATATATGTATAGTGCTTTGGTTCAAAGAATTCGGAATAATTTGATCAAAAACTCATGCACAATGTACACAAATTGTACAATATATGCAGACCATATACAATATATACACATGCATAAACATTAGGATTGTTTGAACAAGGAAAATCGTTTTAAATATTTTTTGTTCAATGTTTCCATTTGCATTTATATAATTGATTAGATTCAAAGCTTTCATATACAAATGTTGGTTTAGTTAGATTACAATTTAAATAGTCACCAATATATAGACAAATTTTAAAATAGCAATAATAAACAGATTGTTTATAATAAAAGATCAAAAAGAAATTTGGGTATAAATGGTACGGAATAATATAAAGGTATATAAAAAAAATAAAATTACAATTTAAAAATATATAAAAAAATATAAAACTTTATAAAATTTAAAAAAAATATAAAAATAGGGTATAATATGTTATTTTTATGTAAATAATATGGAAGCAATTAAGAATAAATTGCATCATAATATTTATATTAATATACATTTTTTCTTAAATTACAAATATATTTTCAATAGTTAAGAGCAAAATGTACCCGAAATTCGTACAGACCTAATGTACTTAAATTATCTAATATTCGTTGTTCAACGTCTACGGTGGGAAATTGTTGAAATTTATATATATTATGGTTTGTTGGTTTATATATATAGCTACAAATGTATGCATATATATCTCTAAACATATGTTTTTGATCATATCTTTTGAGCTTTATTTACATGTAAATATTATTAGATTTTATATTATATGAAATATATGTATTTAGAAAAATAATGATGGTTTTATAAATTTTAAAATAAATTATTATTCTTACATATACCTGTATATGTTATATATAAATATAAATATTTTATAAATATAATCAAAATCTAGTTTATTTAAATGAATAAACAATTTTTTTTTCAGAAATTCTCAAAGGTAAAATCTGCTACACATAAAAATTATGAAAAATAAAATATCCTTCCTAAATAACACAAATGTTTTTGTAATGTCGTATATGTAAGTAATAAAGGAATTTATTTTCAGAAAATATATATAAATGTCGAGACTTTCTGGCGCTTGTAAATGTATATATATGATATTTTTCACATCATTCTTCATTCACGATGAAAGAAAAAAAAAACAAACTACAAACATCATTTTTTGTTTTTATAGAGATGTATCATTGCATAAAGAATTACATAACACATAAATATTATTGCACATGAGCGTCCGTCAAAGATTTTTTCGCAGGATTTGTTTCTCTAATGTAAGAGGTATCAACTTAAACTATACAAGATTATGGTGATCTGACATAACACCCGAAGTCATAACACCCAAAAGGTTTACCATAAAGCTTAAATCATACGAAAACTTATTTATTGTTTGTGTCTTCGCTAAAACTGAAAAAAAAACGATTAAATATCCCTTCTAAAAATTATAAACAAAGCGATGGTTAATACATTGGCTGCTATAACGGGTTTGAGAATTAGAAAAAAATTGAAAAAAGTTTGTTAAAGCTTTTGGGTGTTATGTCATCGTTTTTTATTTTATTGAAATAACAATTAAAAAATGGATCCTAAAATTAAAACAATTTTGGACGGAATAATTGTGTTTCATTTACACCACATATACAGACCACTCGCTTTCTACACGTTTAACTCCGTGCCCAAAGATAACTGTTTCGGACCTAAATCTTAATCTATTAAGGCATTAAAAAAGCAACCAAATTTTTAATTCTGATTTAATATAAGAATAAAAAACATATGTAAGTTACATTGTAATTTGCATAAATATAATAGGCTTTATTAAAGATAAAAATGATGAATTTATTCTCATCAAAATATTTAAAATTATTTGTACCATTTTGACAGCGAGCTTATTATTACTCAGTACGGATGCGAGTCATACGTATATCGAGTTTCGATAAAGTTTATTACATTCCGTTGTGAACGCTTCAGAGCAGTAGCTGTCAGGGCTTAACAAACTCTAAATGACGAGTATGAACGGCTTTGAGTATAATTTGGGTATAGATAGAGTCTATTATACCCTTTTAAGCTTAATATACTCAGACGTGAATGTGCCCCAGATTTGAATTCCCATCGTCAATCTACATAAACTGAGAAAAATTCATTTTTATATTAGCTAAATTGACGAAGTTATAACACTTTTACAAATATAGAAAACAAAAACTTTAAATCGATTTTTTGTAAAATCAGCTTTTGGACGTTACAATCTTTTTCCAGGGACCCACTGAAATGTGTATTAGTTCTTACAAATGGCTGATTTAAATTTTCAATCGAAAGCCATTTTTTTGGTTCACAGCACAAGTTTCATTATGATGTTTTTTTTTACATAAATTTACAGGCTTTTCATAGTTTAAGTACCATTTATATGATCAAATTCTCAATTCAAAATGTTGATTTTATTATTTTGTTTCGAAGACAAAACTGGCAATAACAAAAAATTTGCCGGCAAGTGCAACTAAACAGATCTTTTCACTGTGCTCCATATAAATACTGCAACGGACCCCGCATACAAATAAATTTCATAATATTCTTTTGACTCATTTTCATTATAATAATAATAATATGATTTAAGTGAGCTCTACAAAAAAGGGTGAATAAAATTATGATATTTTGCCATATCATAAAGCTTCCACTATAGTCCTTTTTCTATAATAAAAATATTTTTAAACTTTTCTTTTTATTATCCGTATATGAATGAATATAATTTGAAAGAAGTTGCGCTGCTGCGGGGATGCATTTGTGAAAGTGATTCCCACCGTTGTGTTGCAGTGCAGCAGCTTTTATTTGAAATTAAAAATGTAAAGTGAAAGTTTTTGATATGTTTTTTTAATTAATTCTAATATTTTCTTGCAATAAATTGTTTTTGTTTTGTGGTGAGCATATAAAGAGACGAATTGAAAATTATAATTAATTATTTATTTAATTATTTCTAATGGATTTTTTATGTATTTTAATTTATATCGTTATTATTGTACAGCTTAATTATATTAAATTAAATTCTCATAAGATTATTGTTTAAATAAGAAATTAAAAATAATTAAGGACGCAAAGCTCTTTTATATACAGGAAAAAGCGGGACATTCGCAAAGTACGTGTGTCGCCGTCTCTTCGTCCTCTAAGCAAAATCTACAAACATCCACATCG
>JANSTW010071795.1:0-10266 GCA_027564275.1 Diadocidia ferruginosa | reverse complement strand
TTTATTAAACATTTAATGAAAATTGTTTTTCTAATTAATTAAAAAATTGACAATCTTTATGACATATTGAGTAGTTAATAATTAATTATACAGTATCTAAGTCATAAATAGTGAATAATGTCTAAAAAATAAAATGTGGACGTAATACTTTTGGCAATACAAAATGTTTGTTCTCGATAGCGCCTAGGTAAGCATATACTATACACACAAGACATCTTCAAAACAAATTCATTATTTACTTGATGCGATTAGAAATTTTCCCTCAAAACCTTTAAAGCAAAAACAATTATTATAAATTAAATATAATGTGTTAAATATTTCTTTTTTTTTGTTCCGAAAAATATCGTTTCAGTGTTTCAACGTATCGTTTATATTATATTCGATAACGTGAAGAAAAAGGTGGTGAACGAAAGCAACTAATTTGTCTCTTTATTTCCAATTTTTTATATAATTTTTAATACAAGCTAAAATTTTCAGATGTTTATTTATATTTCTCAAAGTAAATCTTTTAAAAATAGATTAAATTTATGTACAGTTTTCTCTTAATTTAATATCAGTATTGAACATCAAGTTATAAGTAGATCACATACAAAGTTTATATTATAAAATTTGTATCGTACTTAATACAATGTAAATATTTAAAATAAATTAAATTTATTGCTACATACGGACATTATTGCATTTTTAATGTGAGAAACATACCAAATAACAAATACATTTACTATATAATAAATAGATGAAAAATTCATCTATATATTTAAATAAAGAAAAACTTATACAAAATTAAAATTTTCACACGATCTTGTTTTTTTTTTTCAGAGAAAATATTAAAATAACTTTTAAAGAAGACCCAGTTTAATAACACATTTGCTTTTTTGCACAAAATAGACGTTTTGTTCTTCATTCATTGTAACATTAAAAATGGTTTATAACATAAGTAATCTGCGTTCATCACCTTGTCATGTAATAATAAAAAAAACGTTTAGCTTAAAAAATATTACACAATTTGCATTTTATAAAAAAACACATTTTACTCGTTTATAATATTTTTTTTAAAAGCATTGTTACATTAAAAATTGTGACACAATGTCATCATCATAAAATATGCGATATTTTAATCATCATGAAGGTAAAAAATATAAATACTTCTCGAAGAGTTGTTTTTGGTCTTATTAATTGTAATCAGCATACGTATCATTACACTGTTTTTTTGTTACTCTTGTAATGACAGATCATTTGTTACCATTTTTCTATATTTGATTCATATTTCTTCGAAGTATATTCAAATTTCGATTATATAATATTTTTTTTTTAAATGTTGTACTAATTTAAATAAAAAACTATCCGGAAACATGTAACCACATAATATTGGATTTAAACTAAAGATAGTAACGCACATATAGAAATAAAATCAAAACAGTCATCGATCAGTCAATTATATTTTTAAACCACTGCTGCAGTCAATATATACAGAGACAGAACAAGATTTTAATTTTTTTCAAGGTTACAAAGGTTATACCTATATACTTTGGAATAATATCTTTGGAATAATATTTTTTTTTATTCTCATATAATATATTTAAAACAAATAATATTTGGTAATTTTCGATATAATCCGGTTTTAGGCCATCATAATATATTAATTGCATTAACCAAATACAATAAGTTTATTACTCACATGCGTCAAAAATAAATAAATTTTATAATTAATATTATTGTCTATATATGCGATTTTAATAACTACAATTAATCTTTTATATAAAATATATTGATTGATTTTGTTTAATTACTTTTTAATGGAAAAACTATGTTCGATGTTGTTTTTGGATTTACTATGTATAACGCATACATCATAATTTCAATATTTTTTTTACTATCAAATGGAATATTTATAAAATAAAATTAATATTTATTTAAAGAAAAAGTATATAATATGTGAAAAAAGAGCTATATAGAAACTAAAGAATAAAAAAAGTTACTTAAAATTTAAGTATTGTTACTTTACATTTTATATTTAGTACTGAAGATGTTATTCAAAATTAACGAAACGTTTATATGATAAAAACAAATTCTTTACTAAAACAAATAAAACCAAAAATTGGCCGAGTACCTGTTACATATACCATCATCATAGCTTTTATTTATCTAAGAAAAAAAACTAAACAATTATTAAAAATAACAAATTTCTCAACATAACTCAACAAAATGCAAAATGTATTAAACAATAAAGACACACGCATAAAGTACACTACTACGTGAGTTCACATGACACCAATTCGACTCTTATTATTAATTTACATAAAGAAATGAATAATATCATTTTATTATTGTTATTATTATTTTGTAAAAATACAAACAAAACAATGTTTATAATCTCGCATAGATAAATTAATTTACCTTTAAACCGCGCACACAATGTTCAAGCAAAGAGTTTATCAATTATATAAAGTTTTGTTGAATTTGAATTGTTTCGTATTTTGGAATTATTATTATTATTTTTAAGGTTTTATAGTAATTATTATCTTACTACTATATAATTACTCTATTCTATTTGCGCATTTCATTTTTTTTAAAGCATTAAAGCTTAAATTAAAAAAAAACATGATTATTTAATAACGATTATTATTATTAAGAGGATTGAAAAATATTATTATTTATTTTTAATGTCCAAATCCCTTAAAATATTTGTTCACATGATTTGTTTTGCAATTAAATTTCAATTTACGATTTTTTTAAATCCTTTGAAAAGTAGTTTTGAATTTATGCGAAAGTTGCACTCTCAATTTGATTATAGTTCAAAAGGTTCGTCGCTTGGTGACTTTTGTGTGTCTCCCCTTGATCATTTTTTATTAAATTAAAAAGTTTTTCATAACATTTTCTTCTAAAATAAAAAAAAACGTTGTTTGATCATTATTAGGCGAGTTCTGGAAAAAATTATAAATATCTAGAGACGAAATTAGTTCAAAAGGTTCGTCGCTTGGTGACTTTTGTGTTGTTCCCTATGATTTTTTTTAATAAATGGACACTTTTCATAATATTTTCTTCTAAAATTAAAAAGAAAAGGTTTTGTGTTCATTCTTTATCGTGTTTTGGAATTTTTTTTATAAATTACTAGAGATTTTTTTTTTCAAAAGGTTCGTTGTTTGGTGTTTTTTGTATGTTTTCCTGCAATATTGTATATAGATTGGAAGCTTTTCTTACATTTTTTTCTGAACTACATAAAGTCGTTTTAGGAGAAATTATTTAAAAATTTTTCTTAATATTTTCTTCTAAAATTCCAAAAGCCGTTTTGGAATCATTTATACGGTGAGTTTTACAAAGACTTTATAATTATCTACAAAAAAATAATTAATTCAAAAGGTTCGTCGCTTAGTGTCTTTTGTATTTTTCCTAGCTATCTATTTTTACAAAATGCAATTTTTTTCTGAAATCTGAAATGTTTTTAGTTAAAAAAGGCCATTTAAGGACGAGGCTCGAAAGATTTTATAAAAATACAAAAAAAACTATACATGAAAAGGTTCGTCGCTTGGTGTCTTTTGTGTTTTCCTCTTTGATTTTTTTTTATTAAATGGAACTTTTTCATAATACTTTCTTAAAAAAAAATGGTTTTGTGATCATTATTAGGCGAGTTTTGGAAATTTTTTATAAATATCTACAGAAAAAATTAGTTCAAAAGGTTCGTTGTTTGGTGTCTTTTGTATGTTTTCCTGCAATATTTTTTATAAATTTTTTTTCTGAACTACAAAAAGTCGTTTTGGGGGAAATTATTTCAAAGTTTTTGTTAATATTTTCTTCTAAAATTCCAGAATCCGTTTTAGGATCATTTATACGGTGAGTTTTAGAAAGACTTTATAATTATCAAAGAAATAATTAATACACAAAGTTCGTCGCTTAGAGTTTTTTGTATTTTGCTCTTCGATTTCTTTTTATAAAATTAAAGTTTTCTAAAACTGTTTTATACATTTTTTCAAATTTAATTTATTTCATTAATATTTGAAATCAACGGTCGCAGAAAACCTAAATTATCCAAATCTCCTTAACATATAAGGTTCGTCTTTTTAAGTCTTTTCTTAATTTTATCTTCAATTAAATGTTTATTAAAATTGAAATTGAATTTTTTTTTAATATTTATGAATTTTCTATTTTTTTTATCATATTTACTGGAAACTTTTAAAAAAAATTCAGAAAATTAATTAAAACAAAAAATACTTTAAAGTTTCTAAAAACAAATTAAAGATTTCAATTTCTTTCTTTCTCTTTTCAACAATAAATCAGTTGATCACTTTGCGTGTCAAATAGGAAAAATATTTTACTTATAAAGAAAAGCTATTTCTTCACTTATTGTACACTGTGCACTGTACAGTTAGTTATACAAACTCTTATTTATTTTTTGCAAAAATCTTTCGCGGTTGACTGAATTATAATTTTGCATAAAATTTTTACAATTTATGCGATAACCAAAAAAAAATATTATTATGGTCAATTTATCTTGTTGTTCCCTTACCTTGACAATTTATTCCGATAAATGTTTGTGGCAGCAACATTACAGCTAACATTATAAAAAACACTAAATTTAAATTCCTACAATTTTTTGTCTTCACCGCTAATTTTCTAATGGTTTTATTTTTTCCAATTATTTTCACATTTTCTATGCTGCTATTATTTGGATTATTTTTAAAAATTTTATTTTGTTTTATTTTCATATTATTATTTATTTTTGGGATTTTTTCATTAGATAATAATTCACTAGTTGTGCTGATGAAAAGCTGTTGATCGTTTCTGTGGCCATATTTGTTCAGCTTGTTATGGCTTAACAATTCTGCAGCGATTGTTGGCGAAAACATTTTACTATTTTCTTTCATTTTTATGTATTGCGCGTATTATTTTTGACGCGATTTTCTATGCTTTTACTTTATACATGCGCACTTATATAAAATCTTTGCGTTTTATTTTTGGTTAACATTGATGGCAAAGTATAAATTTATATATTTTTTATTTAACTAATATTTTATGATTTTATATGATCTACATTTATGCTGATGTTTTTGTTCACTAAAAAAATTAAAAATATGTCGCTTTAGTTCATATTGGAATTTGTTTGTTATCTTGAGATTTGATTGCACGATGAGTGCGGAGTGGATTTAAATTGGAAAAATTTTATTTTATAATTTAAATAATCTAATTATATAAACTGTATTGTAATACAAATAATTTAAAAGGTATAGCTTAAAGGTATTTATTTTTGATTTTATTACAATGATTGTGGTCAATTCTCAAGAAATTATAATATTATTATATTATTATTTTATATATAAAGATCTATTCGATCGATACTAAATCATTTTTTTAAATTTTATTGTTACTATTTTTTTCTTAATATTTTTAAGATTTTTAAATTTTTAAAAGAAATGAAAAACTAACAATATTTCTAGAAACAACTAAGTTGGACTTTTGATATGGTCGTTGATAATAATGGTATTGGATTTCTAAAATCGATAAAATGGTCTCTAAGTTCTCTCGCTTTTCAACATAGGATAAAATGATCAATTTTTATAACATTTATGATTAATTTTAATTCGTAGGTGAAACACTTTATAAAATGTAACGTTAATAAGTATACTAGTTTTTTTCTTGCTGAGATATACGCACAAAGGTCTTGAATTACATATTATTGAAACAATTATAACGAAATATAAAAGAAGTAATTGTAACAATAAACTGAATATACTTTTTAACGTGTATAGTATATGGCTTTCTGTCCTCCAAGAACATAATAATTATTTACCGTACACGCAATTTTTTTTAAATAATAAAAATGGATTTCTATATACTTTGCGTATAGGTTACACTTGTATAGAGTTTCCATATTTTTTTTTTTGTAAATACAGAAATTTTCAATTTATATCAACCAATTATAAAAAAAAACGTTATACATTTTCTTTTTATAATTTTCTAAATTAAAAATAATATTTTTTTGTGTAAATTGAAAAAGCACAGCAAAAATTAATAAAATAAAACAAAAGATCAATTAAATTATATTTAATTGTTACGATTGGTCGACATTTTCAATATAAAATAAGATTTAAGATGATAAAAGTGGGTTGAATTGAATGTAGATATTTTAATTTGATAAAAATATGAATATTGAATATGCCGCACGATAAATTTAAAAAGCTTTTTTTCGTTATAGAAATTGACTAATTTGAAAAATACTTTACTAAAAATTCAAAGAGTTCGCCTAAACTAATTAAAGTTAATTTCTACATAATATAACTTGCGGATATACCGCGCAGCATTTATTATCGCGCAATAGAAAAAACAACATGCAGAGTGTATGCACGGTCCATTGAACAAAAATTTCATTTTCTTATTTTAAGTTGAAAACGAAAATCGAAAAACTTCAATCAATCAACGCAATGTTGAGTGGAAGAAAAAAATTATCGTGACTTATAGATAAATGTCTATACCTATAGCTTTTAGTTAAGACATCAAATTTGGTCGAATATTTTTTTAAATAATTTAATAAAAAATAGACAGAAGATCAAAAACCCATATAGAAGAAGAAAAAAATAATAAAAATATTGATACAAAGAATTTAAAAAAATATTGACGAATTTAACCCTTATCCATACTATGATTTGTATAACAACTAAATCACACATGAAAAATTAGGAAATTTTTAATGGTTTTGTTATTGTTTTTTTTTTGTTTTTACATTTTTACATAAATTATTTATTTTACAGAAAAAAATAACAAGAAATTATTTATTTATTGATGGATGATAATTTATTTATTGACATGTGTGAGGCACATTATGGGTAACTTTTAATTTATAAATATGTAGTTTTAGATTGTTATTGTTACCTTAAACATCAAGAAACTATATTGGTATGGCACTTATTATGAAATAAATATCAAGTTCAAAATCCCATTGTGCTTCAGAGTCACACACAACTTTATCATACATATATAAAAAACGAATTTCTTTTAAGTGAAGTGTTAAACATATATTTATATTAAAAGCAAATTGACCAATAAAAATAATTTGGAAAGTTATCAGCAGAATTTAAAATATATATTCATATATACCCCATTGATTTATACTTATAGTAAATAGCAGTCAATGTCAAAATATTGTTTTTTTTACTTATAGAAAAGAATATTGAATATTTCACAAGTCATAGTTGTTGGTATATAAATAACTTGCACTTTATTTATTATTATAAGGTTAAACAAACTCATATTATGACTTTGATTGAATTGATTAAAAATAATCAAAGTCAAACTTTTGTCATTTCGAATTTTTAAATCATTTGTTACAAACAAAAATTGAATACAAATTTTCTCTTATAATTTAAAATCAATATACATAAATCAGGAACTACAAAGGCTTGTATATAAACCGACTATGCAATTAACATTTTCAAATATACAAAAAACTGACAAAAATCTCAAATTGTTCATAAAAAAAACAATTTTTAACCCTCATCGCCCGCTGTATGTATGAGATGAACAAAAATGTTCATACGAAAAAAATCTTTAAATTTTATGCTTTAAAATGTTGCATCAAAAATTTCAAAATTGAATTTTTTTTTTTATCAAATCGAAAAGACGTTTAAAAAATCTTTGGAATATACTACTGCACCAGGGGTAGAAAATACCCACTAAATATTAAAAAAAAATATAGTTATTTATAGCCAGCTTACTTAGTTACACATTAAAAAGATGGTTCTTAAAAAAAGTCATCATCATCATCGTGTCGTTTACTCTATTTGACTATTCTTAAAAAAGTGCTATATAAGAATAAAAACAAGATTTTGCCATAAAATTGATTTTTTTACGGGTCAATATTCACAAAAATCGAAAATTTCTGCGGTAAGCTGCGGAGAAACAGAAAACAGGGTAAAGCTCCAGTATGAAAATGTAAGATTTTGTTTTTTGCAAAAATCAATAAATTAAAACAATCTGTCCTCCAGATACGAAACAGTGGCAGGGGGTATATCATAGCCTATCAATCCTATGTTTAAAAAACTAATTTAAAAAGAAAATTGTATAAGAACCCTCCTTAACCTTTGACCTGGAAACTATAAATTCAATCCCAGAGAAAAGCATCACTAAAAACTCGCCCTCACCATGTGTCAACTGGTAAAAAACCTTCTCTCTATGCTCATATTTTTCACCGATTTTTACAAAAAAAAATTAGAGCTCTCTGCACTCGTCTTTGACCTAAAGACCCCAAATGCAACCCCAGAGTATGACACTTCTAAAACTCTCCTCTAACAAAATTAGGCCAAATCCGCTTACCAGGAAAAAACTTTCTTTATAATTATGTTCATATTTTTAAAAGAAATCGTATGGTAGCCCCCAGTTCCCTTTGACTTAAAGACCCAAAATGCAACCCCAGAGTAAAAGACCACTAAAAACTCACCCCCAAAAAAATTGGAACAAATCCGTTTACCAGGAAAAAAAACTTTTTCTATATGCTCATATTTTTTGGTGATTTTTACACAAAAAAACGTATAGAAGCCCCATTCCCCTTTGACCTATAGTCTCCAATAATGCAATCCTCAGAGTATGGTATAACTAAAAACTTAGCCCCAACAAAATTGGGCCAAATCCGTTTACCAGGAAAAAACTTTCTCTATATATGCGCATATTTTTTGGTCATTTAAAATGAAAATCGTATTGGAGCCTCCCTCCCCTTTGATCTATAGTCCCCAAATGCAATCCCAAATTTTAGCCAAATCCGTCCACTGGTGTTAAACTTTCTTGTATCTAATAATTTGCAGGCAGACGGACGGACACTTTTTATGTTCTGGTTTTTCTGAATCTGGGCATCCCGGAAATTTGACTATTTTGACCTAAATTAAAGCTTGTACTATTTTCATACAAACTCCATATAAATATTTGGACTTTTTTTAATGAATAGTAAAAGCTATAATAAAAATCGTACGACAGGAAGCGTTAGACATAGAATTAATGGGTTTAATCAAGATAAAATCCTTTAGATCAGAGATCTCCAGTGTATACAAATTGGTGGGTAAATGTTCGTATGTTTGTATATAGACGATTCTCCGTCAGAACGTCTCTGTTCATCTCAGTTTTTGAAATAAAAAGCTTTGTAGAGTCTTAACATTTGAGTACAAATCATTTTATCATAAAAACTGAGATAGATAGGGGGTGGCCTTTCTGGCGGAGGATCGCTCATATATATATATATATATTTTTGTGAATTACTGTGGCGTTCCTCACTTTGGGTTTCGATGCGTTAGATCATAAATTCATAATTATTCTAAAAATTTACTTATTTGACAATTTTCTTCCATTTATCAATGCGATTTATTAGTGAATACAAAAGCTTGGCCTACAAACGTCAAGATTATAAATAAATTTCTTTCTTCTAAATAATTACGCATAATAATTTGATCATTATAAGAAGAGACAAAAAAATATTAACATTTTTTTTTCTATTCAAAAATAAAAGTTCTTCTTCTTTTCATTATAACATTTGAATATATTATAATCACCACAATTTATATGATCAATAAAAAAAACGCTCGATCTTGTTTTTGTTTTCCAAATCCAAATTTAATGAATGGCCCCATCATTATATGGGCGTCAATTAAAACTGTTTATTTTTAGACAATTTTTTTTTAATTAATGCAGATTTATCATCAAACAAACAAAAAATAAGAAAAAACTTTCAAAAAAATTATTTTTTAACGAAATATTAGAGACTACTTTTGGGAGTTGTTTTCTTATATTATTGTACAAAGCTTGTTGCGCGCGCGATAACGTTTTTGGCATTTTGTGTTTATTTTTTCAGTAAAAAGACGTTTGGACAACTTTGTTGTTGGTATTTTTTGTTAATATAATAAATTCTTGTAACAGATAAAATGAATACAAAATTTCAATAATTATTTTAACATAAAAAATTGGGTCATCGCAATATGCTAAGGTATATATAGACATACCTTTTAAAGAACATACAAAAAGAAATGCAAAGAAACGTATAGTTTTTAATCGTTTTAAACTGGCCTTATACACTGGCGAGCACGTGGAATGAAAGTGGAATTATAAGAATGAAATTATTAAAATAATATTTTCGGTTTTTATATGTCGCGCATAATATATTGGAAATTTATTTTAGTGAGAGTATACAAAATATACATTATTATTATTAATATAGAATTAATAACCAGTATGGAGTAGTGGGTAACGTCACGGCTCCGTAATCAAGAGGTTGTGGGTTCGAGGCTCGGTAGG
>JANSTW010071784.1:0-10266 GCA_027564275.1 Diadocidia ferruginosa | reverse complement strand
CGAGCTTTTCTATTTATAATCGTGTTTTCTTTCTACATAAATATAGAAACAATTGGTAGCTGTAAATTGGTCTAATTAATGTATACGTATAGTAATACCCGACAAGTATGTTCATTATAATGTAGATATTGTATAACTACCTCCACATAATACATAGCACGTCCTTTCCCTACTACCCCACAAAAACACAAAAATCAAAATTAATTAACATTATTCTGCTCACGTTTACACTATATACTTACTTTGGGGCAACTTATTATGAATTGTTGTACAATATTATGCTCATATATGATATGAGGTGTGGTTGCTCATAATATTTTGTTCTGAGCATAATAATAAGAATGAAAAAGGGGTATTTATTATATACAGCATAAGTTTTACCGAAAATTCCAAACAAAAGATGCAATAGGTTTCATACATATGAACATAGAAATTATTTATTATTATATGTTGGGAATTTGTTAATTAACCTAGCCTAGATGTAGCTCTACTAAAATATGTTTTGGCTGTGCCTTTTTGTGAGGCTAAATATGTGTAGTGTATGGTACGTTTTAATTTATATTATGATGAGGAATTGAATTTAATAATTCTTTTACACCAAATACTTTACGTAATTCATTATAATACACATATATCTTTCGATTTACAAGGTATAAATACGTTTCAAATCTTGAAAATGGAAATCGTGTTAGAGGCAATGAAAAGTTGGATAATGATCAACATATTGGTCTGACGAAGAGAGATATTTAAACTTGAAGATTTAATGCAAAAAGTATTAGAATTCGAGGGTCATATATACATAGTGAAAATGGCAAGAGATAATATGACAAAGTCTGCAGTAATAATCGTCACGGCTTTTTGTTGAATAGGTTGTGGGTTAGAGGATCGGCAGGGCAACAAATTTTTAAACTAGGTTATCATCTTACATTTGCAGGTGTTTAAAAAAAGCGAGTGGTTCGGAAGTTACTTAAAGTCGTTGGTCCGCCTATATGATACCAACAGATAAAGTCCCTCATATTATATAGTCTCAAAACCTGCCCCACTGGTCATCAAAAAATATGGCTAGTACGAGTTGCCGACAACACTATATAGTCGTCAATGAAATGGTATCCAATAGAAAAATCGGTTTTACTATATTTTAACATTTAAAAACTGACACAAACCAAAACATTCATTATTAGTTCACATTTTGGGACAAAAAAAGTTATAACTTAGTAAGTATATAAGGACACTTAAAATCTACCCCTACACTAAAATTTACCAAACTCCTCAAACCCTCTCATGATCATACTCACATTACCCCCTTTAAAAATGTATGTATCGTTCACTTTTAAGTCGTGACGTCAGAAGTGAGCCAGAATGCGTATAACTCCATTATTTATATGCTCATATATTTCGGGCCAAATCCGTTTACCAGAAATTTTTTTTAACTATATGCTCATATTTTTTGGCCATTTTTAGAAGAAAAAAATCGTATGGGAGCCCCACTTCATCTTTGACCCAGAGACTTCAAATGCGATCGTAGAGCATGAGACCACTAATAACTCATCCACACAAAAAATTTGCCAAATCCGTCAACTGGTAATTTTTTTTCTTTATATGCTCATATTTTTTGGCCATTTAAAAAAATCGTATGGGAGCACCTCTTCATCTTTGACCTAGAGACTCCAACTGCTATCCCAGATTATGCGAACACTAATTACTTATCCTCACTAAAAATTGGCCAAATCCCATGACTGGTGTAAAACTTTCTTGTGTCTGATATTTTGCTGACGGACGAACGGTAATTTGACCATTTTGACCTAAATAAATTAAAGCTTGTACTATTTACATACATTATCCTATATCATTTGGATTTTTTGTATATATAGTAAAAGCAAAAAGGGTAAAATGGTCACTACGATCCCTCGCTTTGGAGTAAAGGACACGATGACTAATATAAAAAATCTCTAAGATGTGTGATTTAGCTCAAGAAAGAAAACCTTAAATTATTGAACTGCATCTAATCTACCAGATGGACTAGATAGGAAAAAATAAAAAAAATTACTCGTTCCATAGTAAAGTGAAACCAACGTGATATATGACGCCCAAAAGCTTTCAAAAGCTAAAATTACATAATATATTGTTCGAGTCTTTGTTACTTAAATCCGAAAGTTGTTTTACTTCATTAACATAACATAACTACATAACACTTTTTTTTAATGATTCATATGTATTGACGGCTGTGCCGAAGCATCACATCAGAAACAGAGGATAAGTTACAAAATTCAACACGAGCAGAGCTGGAGTAGGGTTTATTAGATCCCTTCATTGTAAATAATTTTGAGAAAGCAAATTTTATTTTAACAAGTTATTAATAAATTTATTTCAACGAAATGTGGATTCTAACTGATCTATATATAAGTCCCTATAATCTCGACTTGTAAATACTTAAATGAACAGATGCTTTTATCAAAAATAAATACAATTATGGAACCGCTAAACAGATTGCGAAAAATATTGAGATAAATTGGCTGCATATATCACCTCGTCCTATATATCTATTACAAAGTATTCATCGCGGAAAAATAATAGAATGTAACGACTCCCCTATATTGATTTTGCCAAACATTTAAAATCAGAATTTATATGCAGTTCGAGAAAATGTGCATTTCTGATGAAAAAACGAAAAACAAAAAAAAAACAACAATACTTATCAACATTTTGAATATACCAAAATGTATTTATAGCCAAGCTAAAATTACGAGTATTTTTTACCCCAAAACGCATCCTTTTTTTGCTGTAAATAATATTGAATAGGTGATGCACTGCATATTCCATAGAATCCATAAAGTATTATTTTAGTAGTAAGTCGATTCTAGATGACGGTTTTGAAAATTCAGTTTGGAAATGTTTTACAAAATAATATGCCATCTTTTCCAGTGGTAACTCAAAGTAAATCAATGCAAAAGAAGGAAGAAAGATATTAGAGGAGGAATGGGAGACAGAAAAAGGGATTAAAAAAGAATCACAAAACGGGAAGGAAGAAAGTAGGGAAGAAAGTGAAGAAAGGATAAAAAGAAAGAGTAGAAAAAAGAAGATAAGAAAGATTAGAACAAGAAGAGAAGGAAAAGAAAGAAAAGAAGGACAAATAGAAAGGAGAAGAAAACAAAAAAAGTAGGCAGAGAAAATGAAGAGAAGGAAGACGCAAAAAAAAATCAGAAAAAAGATAATGAGAAGGAGAAATGAGAAAACAGAAATATTTCTTATTGTTCATAATGTTCGCAAGCAAAGCTTGTTTAAGACAAATCAGATATAAGGTTGTCGGTCGAAGGCTGCAGCAGAAAACTTTAGGATTCTCAAGTAGGTCTGGGCAGACGTCTTTTGACATATAAAAATCTGTCAAAATTTTTTTGGTGCTGTTTGTAGCCGTCATTTTATATGGTTATTCGGATTATAAATCGGTTTTTACATGTTTTTCGGGCACAACGAACGTGGGCCAAGCCGGTGAATAATAAAGAAATGGAAGCATTTGTTTGGCCTTTTGTTGTTTACTCGAATAACCTTGTATAAAAGTCCATTATATGTCTTCAAACCGGTTCAAGTTGATTTTGCAACATATACGGTTAGACAATGGAAATAGAAGATACTCTTTGTCTCATTTAAAGCAAATCGGCCGCAATCGATGATATCTGGATTGTGATGGCACGATTGGAGCGACAATAAGTTCCGGGCGCGCAGCTTACAATTGAGGAGCAATTGTATACTTACCGAGGTCACGCGCGCTTCACGCAGTATATTCCATCAAAACCAACCAAATATGGCATAAAAATATAGTGGATGTGTGATGCTAACTCGCAATAACCTCTTAAAGGAATGTTATACGTTGGAAAAAAACCGGGAGAAGCGCGTGCGCAGTGAACCAAGGAGAAAATGTTGTTCTTGATTTATTAAAAAATTCAGCAATTCTGGCCGAACTGTGTATGCAGATAATTTTTTCTAATTATACGATTTGGCTTCGACTTTGATGACCAGACGCCTTGCATTTGTTGGAACAATAAAGCCTAATTATACAAAAAAGATGTTACATATACGTCTACACCGCGAGGAATTCACGACTACATACGGCTTTCACAATGACGACATCTCAACATTACAGTTGTGTCATCGACAATTTAAAACCAACGAAAAAGCCACACTAAATCCTGGACTACAACATGTATAAAAGTAATGTGGGTACGATGGATCAAATGCTTAGTGGATATACTTGGAAGCGAGGCAAAAACTAATGGCCTTTGGCAATATTTTACAATATGATGGACGTAGCGGCCTTAGCCGCATTCATCATTCATTACAATTTTGAGCCTGTGAAGATAAACGATATAGAAGGAGTCTTTTCCTGGTCGAATTGGCTGAGATACTCAGAATCCCTCATGTGGAGGTGTGAGCAACGAATCCCATTATCAGAGGTTTCCAACATATCAAAGTGTAGCTCCACTGATAGTTTCTTTCTGTAGTCTTATTTCAGCCGCAGATATAGCTAGTATAGAACAATAGATAACGTCACGGCTCTGTAATCAAGAGGTTGTGGGTTCGAGGCTCGGTAGGTCAAAATAAATTTCACAACTGGGTTATCGCAGGTGTTATTAAAAAGCGATTGCAGTCACTTAAAGTCGGTGTCCACCTATATGATACCAACTACAGCTAGGGTCCCTCATATATATAGTGTAAAACCCACTCACTGCGATTACTATATACAACAATATACCGGTGCGACATGCTGACAACATTCCACATTAAAATCGGTTTGTCATGAAAGAACCTAGTAATCAGATTAAACATTAAAAATGGTTTAGCCCAAGACTCTAATCGGGTTGTAGTGGCCAATTATTATTAATATTATTGCGTTAGCAAATTTTAAAAAAACACTTTTTTTAAGACTTAAAAATAGTAATCAGGATTTAACAGTAATAAATAGAGTGTACCCCAAGATCCTCATTGGATTTTTGTAATGGCAAAATATCATTATTATGAAATATTAAAAGTATCCCGAAACTACGACATATCGCGGCGTAATAAGTGCAGTATTATCTCTGTAGTACATAGTGCATACCTTATATATAGATCTGCAAAAAAAAAACACAAACCATAAAGCTTTTATATTTTATTATTGCGAACTACAGAAATATTATAAAAGCTTTTACATAGCGAGCTGCTCGTCGCGAGTGGTATAGCATTAATCAATTTATTGAATTACATTGGCCAGGTTTTAATTACAAAATACCTATATGCCTATTTTTTTTCGTTGTTGTTGATGTTTTTGCAATGTTTTCCACTGTTTTTCAGTATTTTCATTACGTTTTTTTTTCGGAAAAATATTATTTAATGGACACAATGGCTATATAACTCTATTTATAGACTAAAACGACGTAAATCCTTTTGTTCCGCATTTAATGGATATGCTGGCGGGATGTACCGGGATAAATCAGCCGCTATACCTATACCTATAACAGCTCAAACTATATATTATTATAAAATTTTAATAATAAATTTTCCATTAATGAATTTATTATTATTATTATTATTGATGATGAGATGTAATTAATTTGTGATTAAAATGTTCTATAATTATTACCTTTATGCGGAAGGAGCTATTTTATAGTATGTCATTTTGTTTTGTATATAAAATTAATTTCAAAAATGTAAATAGGATATTTATAATATTTTAATTATCTATATTTAATATATGTCTATTAGACTGGCCCTTATTTTAAAAGTTCATCTGATTATTATTGATCACACCCTTTTATTTTTTTCAAACAAATGCAAAAACCAAAATATTAAATTTTATTTAAGATCAAAGAACATTTAGAACCGCCTCAAAGTCCTCAAAAATTGAAAAGTTAATTTTTACCATTTCGAGTCATCCTAATGCTACCATCGATTAGGACTAATGTCCTATTTTTAATTTTTCTATAGTTAGAGGATTGTAATACCTATAACTTTTCTTAAATTCCCTAAAATCGGAAATAAAACGTGTAAGATATTAAACGGTATATGTACTGTTAACTTCCTTTGAAGTCAAGCCAACGCAAGCAATATTTGACTCTATTGATTGCGTTGGCTCCACTTCAAAGGAAGTTAACAGTACATATACCGTTTGTTATCTTATATGTTCTATAATATCCGTATCTCCATACAATTTGTTGTTGTTTTTTGTTTGGCTGGATATTATTTGCACTAGAAAAGTGGTATAAAGTGAGGTTAGGAAATTTTTTGAACACAGTCGTCAGTCTATGGAGACGAATCGTAAGCAGCACATTGTGCAACAAAGAATGCTAAAAATAGGGGAAATACAAATAACGTGGTTGCTTGCAGCTGCAGAATACAACAAAGCAGCGACTCTGAAAAAATTTTGTGCTTAAATCTCTTCCTGAATTCCTGATATAGGAATTTTCAAAAAGGTACATGTTTTCAAATCAATCTTTTCTTTGCGATTACTCTCTCCGTCTGTCCATCAGTCCGTCTGTCTGTCTATCAGTCAGTTTATCTCTCCGTATGTCCACAAAGTACCAGCTTCAAAAAAGTTTTATACCAGTTGACGTATTTGAACAAATTTTTTGTAAGTTTTTAGTGGCCCAATTCATTGAGATTGAACTTGAGGTCTTTAGGTTCAAAGGGAAGGAGGTTTGAGTTTTTTTTGTTATATTGGTCGTTATTTTAATAAGCAAATAAATTAAGTTTAAGGATGATTTTCTTATCGTCTTTGAGGGGTATTAAAAGCAGCATCCCAGTTTCGCTTGGGGCTTTCGAACCGATTTATAATAATAAATTTTGTATTAAGAAAAAAGTGTAATTTTTTCTCGGTCATTTTATCCCAGGACATTTTATCTCAACGTTATTTTATCTCAAAAAAAACAGTTTGTTGATTTATTTTACCAATTTGAAAATGTAGAACATTTAGAAGGCGGGGTTCGAGAAAAAAATCTTATAATACGGGTTTTGTACAATTTCGTATATCAGGGCCATGCGCCCGGACCCCCTGCTTTGGGCTTATTTTCTTCTCCCAAACCCTTGCCGTACAATTTTGGTTCGTTTTTTTAATTTTCAGCCAGTTTTAAGAGCTGGGTCGGTTTTTTAAAATTAAACGTATTGAGATAAATTGCTGTTGAGATAAAATGTCGTCAAGATAAAATGATTGAGATTACAATTTCCTATATCAGAGCCCTGCCGCCCGAACCCCCTGCTTTGGGCTTAATTTCTTCTCCCAAACCCTTGCTGTACAATTTTTGTTCGATTTTTTAATTGTCAGTCTGCTTTAAGAGCTCGGTCGGTTTTCGCTAAAGTATAGTTTCACCTAAACAAAAAAAAATTTAAACGTATTGAGATAAATTGCCGTTGAGATAAAATGTCGTCGAGATATAATATTGTTAAGATAAAATGTCGTTGAGATAAAATATTGTTAAGAGAAAATATTGTTGAGATAAAATATTGTTGAGATAAAACGTCGTTGAGATAAAATTTCGTTGAAATTAAATGTCGTTGAGATAATATATATGACCGAGATAAAATGTCACGAGATATTTTGATCGAGATATTTTGTCTAGATACCACAATTTTTTAATCCAAATAGTATATCTCAAACATTTTTGTTATGGCAAGTTATAAAAATGTCTAGTGAGAAACAGAATGGCGAATCTGCAGTATAGCGAATATGCTCCAAATAGGACCCCACTCCCTCTATCTTGTAAAGGGTCATCCCCCGACAAAAAATTATAATACGACTTTTGGAGGAAACCCTTCCTTTCTGCAGAGAAGGGGTTTAAAGTTTGTATGCAAAAGTCTAAAATGCCAGATTTTGATTCTACACCTATACAGAATGAAAGAATAGGCAAACTATAATTTTTTGTGAATTTAAGAGGGATCTGCCCCAGTTTAAAATGTTTATCTTTTGTATGTAAAATATTGAAATATATATATATATGTATTGGTATATTCAAATGAAAGGTCTTGACAAGAGCTACAACTTTTGTTAGTTAACTGCCGAAAAAGGGGAGTTTCCCCCAATAAAAGAGGCATATTCGCTATACTGCAGGTTAGCCAATAGATTAAATAAAATAAAAAAAATGTATATCCTAATTTATAAAGGACTTTAACTAGTAGGAAAATAAACATCCCAGATTACCTGTATTATATATAATAGAGAGTATACAAATTATTATTATTATTTAATTATAATTTTAAGGTTATTATAATAATAATTTAAAATATCAAATACCTTGTTGTAGCCTTTATATATAATATAAAATATAATAATATTATAGATTACATGACGTATACCGGAGGATTTATTAATTGATATTGTTCAAAAAAAAAATTATATAAAAAGGTTGTTTTTTGTTGCTGTATTAAATTAATTAGCATTGTTAATTTTGAAATTTAATTTTAATGACTGCGGAAATATGATTAACCATCGCGAAATATTTTTAATAATTATAAAATAATAATAATAATAATAATTAACAGCGACAGGTTAATTAGGAACTAGTTATTGTGTGCTTTTTAATGACAGCGGATAAGAGCTTATTTTTAAATTTATAAAATAAAATATTTATATTTTGAAATAACCTGGGAACCACTCCAGAGCAACTTGTTGCTCAACTTTTTTTCCTTTTAGCTTCATAGTTTGGTCCATGAAGTAATAAACTAAAATTACGCTAATGTATACAGCACTAAATTCGACCGATTTTTACAAAAATGTTCGACTAACTTTTAAGTTTTACCAATTCTGTAAAAAAATCTATCGAACCTTGCGTGCTTTATATTAGTGTAAAAACCTAAAACTATACAAGTTCGATAGTACATACAAGCAAAATATATTAAACAAATTTTCCTTTTACTACGTGGATAGGCTCCAAGGTAATAAATTGGATGAATTACTTTTTACAGCAATCGGGAGTTATAGGAATTTCTTATTGTTTTTTTTAAATGGTCAGTAATTTATTTATTAAAAATAAGATTAACTTGAATTTGCACACAGAACCAGAAAATTTATTTATTTTCTACCCACGTAATATATCTAAACCCCAAGAATGTAATGCCATTTTCCATTTCAATTGTAAACGACGATACTTTAGTATATGAAACGTATAAAATTTATTAAATTATTATGTACATACTTACTAATAATAATATTACATGTTTTTCATTCCCTTGTATATTTATACAGTTTTCAATTTCCCATAATGTTAGAATTTATAATATTATGTTCCAACTATATGAGGTTTTATAAGTAAACGAAAATGTGGGGTGTATAACCAGGGCCGGTCTTAGAGTCAAACGCGCCCCCTTCAAAAAACGTAAAGCTCCCTTTATCATTGGTCTTAATCTATTCCACATCACCAAAGAGGTTGCCTAGCAGATGCGTTTTTTTTTTCAAAATTCTGTAAAAGATACCAGTAGCGCTACAGTGATAAACTAAAGCCTTAAATAATGTTTTACGAAAATGTGTAATTTGTCAATTCCTATAACTTTTGTATACACTCATTTTTTATTTAATTGTTAGTTATCAAAAATAAGTAAATATTACTAGTGGCGCCAAAGTGGTAACTTTTTGAACTAATTAACGTTTTACGAAAATATGTACTTTGTCATTATAGGTAAAAATTATTAGGTAAAAATTATTAGTGGCGCCACAGTGGTAACTTTTAGCACTACACAATGTTTTACCAAAAATATAATATTTGTCATTTTCTAAAATTCTTTTATACAAAGTTTTCTGATAAATCGTTAGATTTCGAGATATTATGATAAAATGTTAAAATTAACAGTGGTAACTTTGAGAACTACATAATGTTTCACAAAAACATGTAATTTGTTATTTCCTACAATTCTTGAATACAAAGTTTTTCCATAAAGTATTTTGTTTTGGAGATATTAACAGAAATATGCTAAAAAGACGCCATTTTGAATATTTATCAGAAGATATGAGTAAGCGATTCAACCAACATCTTTTTTTCAAAAGAGCACTAAAAATACTTTAATCGAACATCAAAAGTTTTTTTTCTTGCATGGTCTATTAAGCGCTAAACTGACTCCTGTTTGCAAAACTGAAAATACGCCATCTTGAATAATTGCTTTATATTAGGTTGTATTAAAAAAAAATGTCAAAAATTCACAAAATTTTGTGTTAAATAAACAAAAAAAAATGTCTTTAGATTTCCAATAATTTCACGAGCTTGGCGGTCTTATTTATTTAAATTAAAACAGTTTAATTTTAAGTATTTT
>JANSTW010071783.1:0-20282 GCA_027564275.1 Diadocidia ferruginosa | reverse complement strand
GGTATCAGATAGAAAAAAGGGCAAAATGGTCCCTATGCTCCCTCGCTTTGGAGTAAAGGACACGATGATGATGATGAATGAAAAGTGATAACCCAGATGTGAAATTTTTTTGGCCCTACCGAGCCTCGAACCCACAACCTCTTGATTACCAGAGCAGTGAGTCAGTGACTTTATCCAATAAATAAGTAAGTTGGTTAATATTACTATCGGATGTGTAGTTTACATTTAACCATCCTAATAGTGTTAATTTATCCATATAATAGTCAATTTATCACTCCAGGATGGTAATTTTTACCAGCTGGATGGTTATGATCCCTACATTTTAACCTCATTTGAGGGTACATTTTACCATCGGGATGGTTAATTTAACTGCCCGAGGGTAAAAAAATAAATTTGGCTAATTCTAACTATCGGCGAGTATTTCTAAGACTTAAGATAGTTATGTTCTTACTTAACCATTCAAAAATTTTATTTTAAACAGTAAGTTAACTTAACTTTTAATTCACTGCTCTTACTGATTTTACTTTAAAATGCTGCAATAGATCAGTCAAAGATAATTCAAATATAGATATGTCGACACGGCTGTTTTGCCGCTGCATTTTTATACGTCTCCACGATCAAATTTAATTTTGCATTGCAACCGACATAGACTATAGCGATATGTATGTCAGTGGAAGCTTTTTTAGCTATCATTTTCTTTTGTCGACATGTCTATATTTCCATTGTCTTTGGTTCAGTTCAGAAAACAATTTAAATTTAAGCTTTTTTTAAATAATTCATTTATTATTTTTAACATAATCTTTTTTTTAAATGGTTTTAATTATTTATGTACATATACATAAAATTTAATTAAACTATAAAAAACATATACTTAGAACATATTATATATATATTATTCATAAGGAAAAAACCTCTTAAACATTTTTCATATAAGTCGTATCGTACTAACCAAGGCTGACAAACTATATTGAAATATATTATATAATATTCATTTAGCAAAGTTTAGATAAAAAAATTGCCATCATAGAAATATATTTTGGAAAATCTTAAAAAAAAAACTTTTCTGAAACACCAAAATGGCTGAAAATATTCATTCTGTCCTTGGTATATATATAGATGTGTCATGTATTTGTGCTTTTAATAGATTTAAAGCTGAAAATATGTACCTATTTCCTATTTTTTGCTCTATGTATATATGTATGTTTTCCTTTCCAATGGAGTGCCACTCTGTACATACAATATATACTTCTATTATCATGCTTGCAATCTATATAAAGTATATAAGCTTTATGTTTAGATATATATATATATATATATATATATATACGTGTATACTGTATATACATTCTTACCTGGACTGAAACAATGTAGCTTAAAGCTCCACCTCTCCTATATAAACATATAATATTAGACATTGGATAGGTCGCCCTAAATTTCTATATATGACTGGTTACACTGTTGCTGCCACCCAATTAGTGTTGGGGATGAGTTTTAGAAAATGTATAAATGTTTGAATGCGATTGCGTCATTTACAAAACTGACATTTATGTTTCTTTTGCTATAAAAATTTTCTGTGCGACAGACAAAGTCAAAGATATATTGGCGAGGATAGCATTTTCCCAAAAGAAAATATTTGCAAAAAAGAGATACGAATTTCCACACAGTTTAGTCGATCGACGACCGTTGTCCGTTGGCGTTACAGTGTTTCCTTTAAAAAAAATATCATTTGCTTAGCCAGAACTTTCACTGCAGACAGAATTGCAGATCTGAGAATAAGGAATTCTCTCTGTCTAGACAGTGTTTTAGTGAACAATTAAAAACACTATAGAAAAGTGAATAATATTTTTTTTTTCATTCATAATTACATTATATTAAATATTTTTTTAATAATTTTAAAATAAAGTGTCTGTTTTAAATTTAAGTGAAAATGGTTATTATAATATTAATTTAAAAAGTGAATAAATTTAAACGTGAAGTGCTTCCCTCATCCCCAATCCCACCTTTAATTAATCGTATATTACACTTAAAATCAGATTCTGCATAAATGGATCAAGGCGTTTATTGGTAAAGATTTTTTAAAGTGAGTTAAATAATTTTATATTTTGCAAGATCCATATGGTTTTCTTGCCATTGATCTGTTAAAAAAAAGTTCATATCTGCATTTTACGATAATTTATGTAACCAAAATGCACTAAATTTATTTCATGTTTAAACAGTGACGAGTAAAGTTTAAGAGTAGCAGAGTACTGTTGTCCAAGAAAGTATATCTAATCAAAAGAAAGAAATTTCAAAATATTCACTTTACTTATCATGAAATCAAAATGACTTTTTTCAATACAAAATTTCATTGAATTTCTATTCCTATTCTATGACATTTTGTTCTGGAAATTTCTTGATTTTAAATCAAAATCCTTTCTAATCCTACGAAATAATACTTCATTATATAATTGTCAAAATCACTAATTTCCATTTAATTCTCATTAACTTGACTTGAAGATTTATATTTAATTCTTCTATTTCTATTTCATCAAATTTCTTTTGATTTCCTCAAAAATCTTAGAAAATGTCTCACGCAATACCATCAAAATCTCTCAAATTTTCATTAAAAACTTTAAGATTTCACTATATTGTCGATTTAATTCTCATTAACTACAAACTTGAAGATTTAATTGAATTTTTCTTAAATTTTCTAGAAATATTAAAATAATTTACATTATTATTACATTTATTTATTTTAACTGTACATCATAATTTCAAAAAATTTCTTTTGATTTCCTCAAATATCATAAAAAATGTCTCATAATATCTTTTAATCACTTAAGTTTCCGTTAAAAACTTTAAGATTTCAAAAAAATATCTGTAACTACATTTTAAGAATTCTTTTTAAAAATCTCATAATTTGATCAAAAATTTATTTAATTACTATTTTAAGATTTAAAAGAACTATGAATATCTCATAAATGTTTCATAAAAAGCGTGAATCTTTGGGTTTTTGAAAATTTTAATTTATTTAAATGCTAACCCATAGGAAAAAACGTTACGAGCAAAAAAAGTAAATCCGCCAAAAAATATAGATATTTGAAAAATTATCATCTATCCCGCGAAATTAATATTAAATATGGCTGCGATTGTGGGGCGAGACTTTTATATTACGATCGCAGAAATACTAAATTGACTGCAGCAACACTAAAATCAGCCATGTTTTTTACGATATATTGATTTTTTTCATGTGACATCATCGAGGACAAGGATTCGGTGCTTATTGTCCGTATTTACGCCGTTTTTGGTTTTTTGTATCGTTAGCGAACCTTTATAGTAGTGTTGGTTTTGTTCAATTCAATGGAGCTAAACTAACACTTACATAAAGGATCGCTAGGTATCGTTAAGCACCGGATCCTTGTCCTCAATGATGTCACATGAAAAAAATCATGCTTGTCCGTGTTTACGCCGTTTTTGGTTGCGCGGTCTCATAGGTATTTTTTTTTATTGATTTTAAATAAAACACACCTGATATAAACATAACCTAACTTTTATAAATATGATAAAACTGGAACCTGTAACGAAACAAATTATTTTTTATAAGTACCTAAAACTTTATAAATTCTTTCTTCACTCAGAAAAAAATCAAAAGGTGGCTCAAGCCTAATAAACTACCTATAAATGGTTCCTTTTTTGGCCATTTGTAGCGTAATTTATAATTTTTAAGGGACATATTTGGGTACCACTTCCGGTTTGTCCGTGCTGGCGAGAACAGTGCAGCTGGGAGTCGTAAGCGTGGGAGTGGCACGTTACAATAATAAAATTTAGACTGGAAATCGCTACGGCTTCAACGAGAAAGGGAAAGAAAGTAAATTTGAGTTATTGGTCATTTAAAAACCCGGCCAAGTACATGCACATGGGCTCAGAAGTAAAATAAAGTGAATAAACAATATTTTTGTACTACGTGCCTTTTCTGTATTTTTGTTTTCATTCACTACGTCTGAACGATCTACTACGTCTTACAAATCATAGCACCAATCAATAAATCAATTTCCTAAGATAATTAAAACAGTAAAACAATATGTCAATTTAGTTTAGTTTATTTTTAACAAAATTATAAACATAAAAAATGTATTTCGGGGGCGATTTTCTTTTTTGTCCATACTATGCTCCACCTCTGCGATCCAACTCTCTCTCCACTGCGTTTTCCATTGCCTCATAATTGTTTTTTATGTTATCAATTTCTGCTCTTAACATAATTCGATGTCCAATTTTCGGACATAGCTCCTTGATATGTTCATCAGTTAAGTATGTCACTAAATCAATCGATATTTCATGATCTGTAAGAAATAAATTAAAAAGATAAATTAGCTGGAGTTTCTTTTTTTAAATCCGATTTATTTAGTTAAAAATTGTATTCAACTATAAAAACTAAAAACTTACAATTAAATGCTTCCACGAGGCATTCCAAATTCCACAATTTTAACAGAGCCTCCATGTCTATCATGATAGATTTAAATTTCAAAATCAAATATAAATTGTGAAATGATTTGTTTGAAACACAAACCCTTTGAATTAATTTTTGACGAAGTTGTTGCAGCGCAGCAATATAATATGTCCCTACAAAAAAAGTAGCGCATATATAGCACTCGCCGAGTCATACTTAGGAGTGCTAAAGTATAGCCTTATTTGCAAGGCGATCTATGAGAAATCATGCGATACTTTAGCTAGAATTTTGGCGGCGCCGGCTCAAGACGGCAAAATCTTGGTTTAGGTGGTATATTTAAAAATTTATATATTTGAAACAATTTTAATTGAAATAAAACATTTTAAAATAGTTTATTTTTATTTAGTATATATAATATGTTATATATTGTTTTAATATAATATTTTGTCACATCACATTCTGTTTTTAGTATGATTGATTATTTTTCCAAATAGAGTTAAGTTCCACATTAATCGCACTATTTCCACTGTCAACGCTTAAGTCAAGATCACTATGACACTATATGCCAACTTTTATGATTTAATAATTTAATATAATAATATAGCATATAGGTATGGTGAAGTCGTTGATGTAGATATTAATGGGTGTAGTGATTGGGTTAGTTTGGGTTCCAAGGTACTGCTACAGCCACAATTTTTTAAATATTGTCATATTTCTTCCTTTTTAGTTGCATATAATACTCTTTACTGTAGCCATAGTAGCTTCATCTCGCAATAAGCCCATCAACGTTAGTCTTATTAGAGATTTTTGTTGCAGCATATAACTAAAATAGTAAAAACACAAATATTTATAGGTTATGTTCAATTATCGAAATAATAAAATGTATGTAATCCGTTCCCTCCTGTTTGCCTATCTAATAATTTTAAACTTACATTACATAATCTATGCACAATTCACTAAACTTTATATAAATTATTAGTTTCACGAGCTATAAATTCTAATTATAAAGGGATATACCGCACCACATCAAAATCAAAACAAAAATGGCTGATTCTTAAGTACAGCATCGTACTTTTCTGTAGGGGGTTTTCTGTAGATGACAGATTGACAGATTGTTGTTTTGTCTCTGCCGGCGTTCAGCGACTGTTCAGCGTATAAAACAGCGTCTGTTCAGCGTATGCATTAGTAAAGACTTTTTCAGCGACTTTTTTGCTTGATGGTTCTTTCGTTTACCTTTTAATTTTTTTTTCTGTGAAAAGAAAGAATTTATAAATTTAGGTAAAAAAATAATAATAATTTGTATCGTTACAGGTTCTAGTTTTATCATACACTGTTTTTTGACCGGTTTTTGGACCAAATTTCGTATTTTTCCTTTTCAGACAACATCACAAAAACTGTAATAATTACGATTTTGGGTTCCATTTATAAGTTATAGGATATAAAATTTCCCCCAACTTTGGTGAACTTCATTTTTTTGTTACAGATACAGATTTCGAAATATGGCAATTCCCAGACTCGTAAATTTAACGGTTTTTCTAAATTTTAATTTATTTCGATCTTTTCGCTCTTTTTTTTTAAATATCTTTTTTTTGTGTAGGTCGTACGTAAAAATTAAATTCTACAACATTATTTAGCTCACAATTTCGACTGGTACCGCAAAACACACCACTTTTCTCATAAGTACAACGAATTCTATATTTCCAAGTCTATATATATTGAAAATTCACTATAAACTTGTACTTTATCAGAAAAAAGCTTTAGATTAATATTCAAAATGATTAATTCTTATATTAATAAAATATCGAATTTTTAACAGCATTTTCTCTTTCCATTTTTTTGCAGACAAATTCAGAATAAGAGATATGTTTATAAAAACGAAAAATGTAGTATTCAAGTAAAAAGAAATTAGAACTGTATAAGTTCTAATTAAAATCAAGAAACATAACGAGTTTGTAATCGTTTTTGTTAATATAGAACTTCCATCTATATCGTAACCGAAAATGCAGACGATTTCAGGATTGAGGGAGCGTTCCGCCGGAATTTTCAGCGGAGGGTAAGTAATTTTTTTCTTCTAATCTATATAGTTAAATCAGAATTTTATAACTTTATTTTTTTGGTCCATGTTTGGATGTATAGATATCAAACTTGTATATTATATTCGTATTATTTTTATAAGTACTTTTAATCCGGATTAAAAATTTACCAGAATATAATATTTGGGAATCTATTTATAAAATTATACCAGATAATATCTAAATTATGCGATGTCTTATATTTATATATTAAAATGTTATTTTCTATTTGTCAGCATGATGAAAGTCATTAAGAGGATTTATAGAATTATCTTTTAAATACGCATACACATTACTAATTCTTGAATATTTGCATAATATTCTATGAATACACCAGAATATGTTTAGCATTGACAATATATATGTAGCAATTAAAGTATATAAAGCGCGATGCGGCCCTGCGTTATTAATATTCTATATCATATAATATTATGTCTTATGGCATATAGAATGAAAACCAAATTTTATTGATAATATATAAGTATTGTTTTAAAATTATAGCAAATTGCTATATGATTTTGCAATCGAAATTGTAACTAGAAATTGATGTTTTAATTTGTATAATTTTAGAATTTATATAGTTTTTGTAATTACATATGTATATATACAACAATTTAAGACTATATATTCACTATATATATCACAATTTTAAAAAATCCACCCCTTTTCGATAAATGTACCTATATATACATTTAATCTAAGTGCATTTTAATATATGAAAAATTACATCATCCGTAACATAATATTATATATATATTTAAAATTCATATCAAATCTATTTTGAACATATACAACATCATCGAAGTATAACATTAAATTTTGAAGTCATTTATATCAAATTTATTCAACTTATAAAAGCAATTTCCTTTTTATTCTAAACAATATGATGCGTGCGACGCAAAGTTTATATAGAACGAAACAAATCTACCCCAAAAGTCATAAAACTTAAAAATAAAAAATAAAAACAAATCTTTCTAAATCAACCCTCTTCAGATATTTCGTGATTTTTTTCTTCAGATTCTGTTACATATTATTAGGTTTAAGAATAAAAATAAAAAATAACATCAAATCAGTATATATTATGCGGTATATATAAGTCAATCCGAAAATAACAACAAGCCACATAACATAAAATAATATATATAGCTCCTGTAATGTACATTTTATACGTTGGTCCTTGCTCCTGATATTCCTGTACAAAATATATTTACCACTATTCGAATACAATGTATGTATAAACCGGGGAACATTATTATTTACTAGCACATTATTTATGAACGATATACCGAAAAATAAGAACATAACTCAGTGTGGTGTCGTGGTTTTTTCACCGATTTAATTCGACCCCTGGGGAACAATTTGTTTGTGTTTTCACTTTATTATAATAAAAATATGATATTTTGACAATTGTTTTTTTTCGTTGTTTTATTTTTCTACTTAGTGTTTGATAAAAGCTGCAATAATTTAACATGATAAAGAAGCGACTTTATGTCCTTTTGTCGCAGTTATGTAGTATAAATTATATGCGATGGTCTTTTTTCGATAAATGAATAAAGGGTTTTGTTAAAATGGGGAGATTGAGGAAAGGCTATAAATTAGAAAGATATTTAAAAAAATATATATTCAATTATATATCCTCTTTTGAAAATTTGAAAATCTAATTCTATAATATATAACTTCTTGCTGAACGAAGTCCGCTGCCCACTGCGCTAGTTTAATTTATACATTTTATTTCATGATTATGATTTCACCTAATATTGGGGCATATTTAATTTAGTTGGATATCCCAAATAAATTTTTTTTTTTTAAATTGTAATTTTTCAATTAAATTATCATTTATTTCACGACGTTTCGATGTCAATTGGACATCATCTTCAGGTGTATTACAAATATGGAAACACAAATTAATTATTATTTATTTAAAAAAAATATTGATAACTAAATATTTTCCAAATTCAATGTGTCTTGCTGAATATTAAAACATTTAATATTTTTTTTATTTCAATTGACTCCATCATTTAAAATTTATTTTTATTTCATTTTTAATATCCGACTAAACATTAAGAGCGGATTTCCATATAAATTGATACAAAAAAGTAGAACGAGAAGTTACGTACTAGTACGAAAAAAATATTAAAGTGCGATAGGGACAAAAATCGCCGACAAAATTTTGTCAGCGATGGTAAGGCAGAAATGTCAGTCTAATTCCAAAAATGTCGGAGATAAGCAGTATACAAATATTCACAATGAAATACTTTGTATAACTGACAAAAAAATTAAAATTGAATCTAATGTCGAATTTTGGAAAACGATCGAAAATCAAAAAACAAAAGCCCCAGTTTTTTTTTAATTTTTGTAGATCATGAACGGATATATAATAATGTTCCTATTATTAAATTTTTTTTATCGTAAATTATTTTTTTTATTTTAAAAAGCTTTATTGGATTTAATATAACAATTTATTAATATTAAATCCAAAAAAGCTTTTTCAAAAGGCATTTACCATAGTATTTTATTTGAAGCCAAGCATATATAAAAGCTTCGATTAAAAATAATTATAATATTAGGTGTTAATATAATCTACCCTGTTAAATCTTAGTCATCATATAATATCAAACTCTTTGTCATTATTCATTTCATCATAATAATAGCATGTTCAATATTTGAAGTAAAGAAAAACGTTAAAAATTCCAGATTTCAGATTTAATCACGCTTCAAGATGAAACTCTTGATGCATATAGCATCATAATGCTTAAATCCCTTCATTTTTATCTCTGAAGCATAACATATCATACACTTGACGGTTTTTCTCGTAGTTGGTCGCCTTTTTGCTTTTTTAATTTATGTTGTGATGTTACAGAATGCTGAAGCTTTTTCTTTATATCTTATAATGTGTCTTTTATTATATTCACTTTCAAAGCAATATATTCGTGGAGATTTTAGTGTGCGATGACATCGATACTCGAAAATTATTATATATAGTTGATATTCATATATTTTATATAATGAGCTCCACATACAATAAGTACTTCAACTTTTGAAATTTCTAGTTTAAATTGTAATTATAATACATAAAGTTATGTAATGTTAAAAAAAATATATAGTATACTTAATATGTGGTCGGCTTTAAACTTTCTTCTTCTTTATTGATCGCACATGAAATTTTATATTGTCTGTTTTTAATATTTATGATATGAGATGAGGCAACTAAAATGCGTCCAATTTGTAAAACTAAATCCTGGGGATTTTATTGTAATTTTTTTTTTATCAAGCGCGCTGAACGCGACAATATTAAGACTCTTGTCTGGCACGTGATAAGAATTTTTTCTGACGAGCTTTTTTTATTTCTATCTGTATCATTATAAAACAGAAAAGCTATATATACATATTTGATATTTTTATGTATATAAAGTGGACGTCACAATGAAGAAAACAGTAAGCTTTAACGAAATAAACTAAATATTTATAAAATGTTAGAATTGAACTATCAAAAATCAATTATTATCGCTTTTTATGTGTTTATTATTGGAGATTATTCTTATATATAGCTTGATGAAACCCCCATTCTGTCTAAAGAATGTTGTCCTTATAAAATAATATATAATACCCAGCATAGTGTCTGCATTGTTTGACAATCTTATACCATACCGACAAATATGTAGAGTAAATTTTTAGGTATTCATGTTCATATACTTTATTTTAAAAGGCATAAAGTAGTACATTACATAATACACTATATATTATATCGGTCGGTCGTCGTGGTAAATTTTCCCTCTCGAATTACTTTTGATATTAGGTTTTCTAGCACGTGCTAACAATAAGTCTCAATTAGTTGAAAATTTTGTTGTTATGAAAATCGATAAACAGATGATTTTTATTTTGATGGTTAAAGACTTTTTAAAGTGTGTAAATTAACATTTTCTGTAAAACATATAGTGAAAATAGTGTAAAGCACTACTTAATTACATGTATCTAAACTAATTTTACAAATTATTATTATTTAGGATCGCATATATATTACTTATGGAATTGACACCCAGAGCCTTATTGATTTGACTTTTTTCACATTTTTGCTTTTACTATGGATAATGTATGTAAATAGTACAATCCTTAATTTAGGTCAAAATGGTCAAATTGCCAAGACCATGTTTTTTCTCGTTTTATCAGAAAAACAAGAAAATAAAAAGTGCCCGTCTGTCTTCGAGTTTCTAGACACAAAATAAGTTGAACCAGTGATCGGATTTGTCAGCGTGAGTTTTTAGTCGTCCCATTGTTTGGGATCGCATTAAGGGTCTATACGTCAAGTGAGAGATAGGGCTCCCATAGGATTTTTTTTTGGTTAAAATAGCCAAAAAATATAAGCAAAAAGAAAAAGTTTTTTAGCAGTAGGCAGATTTGTAAAAAAAGTTTTTCTTCCACCCTCTTTCTATTTCATCGTGCATCAAAGTTACCCTTGCATTGTTATCATTCACTCTTAAATAAAGTTGTAAATTACTAACTTTTATTTTTTTTAGGTAAATTTCTTCAAATGTAAATCTAAACGTGCCCAACGTCCAAGTGATTCTATAGAAACAAATTTATAATATGTGTAACGTGTATATATTTAAAAACGTATTAGACAAGATGAAATCGCATATATGATACATTATACTTGTATATATATATACTTATATATTATCTTTGTATATCAAAGATATTATGTCCATTTTACACTGCACGTTTTTTTATAATATATTGTGTCTCTTTATGCTCCTGTCTAAAAACAAAATTGTAAAAGATATTTTATAAAAAATCAATTTTAATTTTAAATTGTAAACGCACGAAATATTTAATAATATTTTAAAATGTGTACCCGAAAACTGTTATTTTAGACAAAAATATAAGGAGACATATGTGAAAAATATTTAGTGTAAATTGTTTCTTAGAACTAACTACTAAAATTAAAATAATTTTTTTCATACATTTTTTGTTGAAAGTCTGTTTTTTAGACAGAAACATAAAAAGACATAATATGTAACAAAACACTTGTAGTGTAAAATGAGCATTGTAAAAATACAGAATATTATTATATATATGTTTGGATTTGCTTGTAAATCTTATTAAATACTATATGGAAATATAGAACAAGTGTCTTTAGAGCATAACATTACTAGACAGAAAAAGTTTTTTTTTGTATAATTATTGTCATTTAATTTTATATATAAAAAATATTTGTCTAATAATGTTTTTTACTTTTCTTTATTCACGATTAGAATCGAATAAAGAAAAGATTTGTAATTACAATACAATTTTGAAAAAGAAAAAAAATAGAAAAAAATATAAACCGAAAAATTAAAAAAAATTGTTCCGTCCATCCGTCTAATATCAAGATTTAGCTCACAAACAAAATAGTTTTTTTTCCTATATATAGCTTGCTACATATAGGATAGCATATCGAAATCTTTATTTTTTTATAAGAAAACTAAACAATATAAAGAAAATTTTGTTTCTACATATTGTAAGTCAGTAGTAACAGATTTTTCTTATTATGATAGCATAATCATATAGTATAAAGAAATTAAATATTAAGACGTCAAAACACAAAATATTTATTTTGTTAAAAATGTTACGTGCATATTATGCTAGTGGGTCAATAAAAATTGTAGATATTGAAAGGTAGAAAGTTTTTTTTTATAGAATTTTGTAAAAATAAAAAATATTTCTACACGTAGATACACAGACGAAAATAGATTTACAATCCTTTAAAAAAATTACAGTCTAATAGCTGTAATTTACCAAATACCTTTTAGGTAAGTAGTTAGTAATATAAAATTTAAAAAATCAAATGAAAATTAATGAAAATGTCCTAATTTTTATTTTAGGTTCAACATAAATGTTTAACATTTATTAGAAAAAGCTTACTTGAAATCGTAAAAATCTAATTATTTTTTTTAGAGTTCCATATTAAATTCTCTTCCCATTTGATTATTATATGTTACTGACGCTATACCGTATTTTTACAAAAAATAAACGATATATGCGTGCGCCCAGGACCCATTATATTAAATATACAAATTTCGTTTTTGTCTACAAAACAATTATTGGTATTCGTTATATAAATTATATGCATCTGAAGCACTCCCTATTTCATAATTCGATATAATGCTAAAAATCAACTTGCACTATATATTTTTTTTAAATAAAACAACAAAATATATGTACGTTTATTATTTAGGAGCCCCCTCCGAGTGCCGCAAACTCCAAAAACATACGTTGTTCAGGGGAGATCCCACTATCTTCTTACAAAGTTTGGGGAGGATATAAGAAGGGGAGGGGGAAATTCTACATTTCAGCCACAAATTCAACAAAGTTTGTTGTTTCAATTTTTAACAATCTGCTGGGGCCTATTTTTACAACTTTTCCCTAAGATGCCTGGGTTTTTTCTCGTATTTCTAATGTTAGTTACTATATAAATAGCGACTATGTTACTTCTATATATGCTGATTATTATATATAATTTTAAAAAAGTGAGCTTTTTTTTTTTAATTTCATGAGTTTAGTTCGTCATGAAAAATTATTCGATTTCATTGAGGAAATCATATATTCTTTAAGAATAAACGATCCCACTATATATAGCACCAATTTTCCTTAACTGATATGGAAATTTAGGTATATATAATTGATAATGATGAAATTGATCAATCTGTACATATATATAATTTCTAACGGTTAAGTTAATATATTCTTTTCAGCAATTTTTATGATAAATTGTAAATATAATTTCCTAAATTTTCAACTATATAAGTAATTTAAAAATTGAAATTATATCTATAGTTATATAGATATATTTTATATAGTTAAAATAAAAAGAATAAAAACATAAAATTGGATAAGCCCCAGTAAGCATATAAAGCGAGCATACTTATATATATTTTTAGAATATTATCATCATTTTATATATTGTTTGTTATGCTTGAATCAATGTTGAAGACATATTATTATTATAATATATGTCGCACATATGTGAACATTACATATGAATTTACAATTAAGTGGATTTGCAACGATGCGGTTTGGTTATATATAGTTATAGAGATTTTTTAACAAATTTTGATTATTCTTTGAACTGCGGTAATGTCGATCGGTTGTGATTTAATAGAAATTCGATCCGGATCAAAATTTTACACAAAACATTCATAATGATTTTAAAACATCGAAATAATTTTGAATTTTTTATACTTTTTATAATTTTAAATATGTTTATTAGTGTGACAAATGGTCAAGGAATTAATAACGTTATAATAAACAATAAAGTGGCAAGTGAAAATGATTTAAATTTCTATCGATACAATACAAGTTACAATAAGCTCAGTAATGTGATGGATAATTTTAAAAATAACAGAACTTTAAGTGGTTCATTAGTGCGCAAAGAAACAATTGGGTTACCCACATTAATGGATATAAATGAAAGATATAATGTAAGTTACAGTAAATTATTCTATATTTGTGGTAAATAATTGCAAATTGATTATATTGGGTTAATTTAAACTTTAAATTATTTCATTTAAAATTATTTTATCTATTCAAATTTTATTGATTTCTTATTAATTTAATTGTGATTCTATAACTAAGGGACCTAACCAAAGCGTTTTTAACATATTATGTCTTCTTATGTTTGTAATAACATACTTGTAACCAAAATTTTTATAAAAATCCATTTTCTTTTGATAACTTTAAGTTAAAAAAAAGCAATAAATCTTAAAAAATATTTTAAAATTTGTGCCCCGCAAACTGTTTTTTAGACAAAATCACAAGGATAAACATATGTTAAAAAAGATGTAGAGTAAATAGAGATTTAAGCTTGATTCATAAAGTAAAAACATTGTTTAAAATTTCCTTGTATATCTTTAAAAAATGGGTCCATTAGATCAAAGAACTACATTTGATATAATGGACCCATTTTAATAAAAATTTGGTAAAAGTCGACCGACTATTTGGTAAAAATAATTTTGTATAAAAAATCGGTTGAACTTAGTGCTGTATTTTAGCGTAAAGCGTAAAGCATATAAAGCTTGAAGATATGTACAAGGAAATTTGAAACTAAATTTAATTTTTTGAATCCTTCATTGAATAATTGAAAATTAACTTATTTGGTTAAATTCAGGTAACACCACACGAGGATAACTTCATTCGAATATATCCTTCAAATTTGAACAAAGAAACTATTCGACCAAATATCAACAAGCCCAATTACACAAATATTAGAGATAGATTTCTTCAACATTTACGAAATCAAACAAACCTTTTGTCGACAAATGAAAAATATTTAAATTCAATTAAATTTGGTCCAATTAAAAGTGAAAACAATACTGAGAAGAACTTTCGTCCTTTTGTTGTCACAACCACTGGATCAGGTATTGAAAATACCATAGCAAATCCAGAAATACCAAAACCTACCACTGAGTCTTCGGAGCTTTCGGATGCACGTAAAAAACAATTAAAATTACAGTTTGTACTGGACTGTGCATTAGTAGATCCAATTACAAAAGAACGAATTCCCCTGAATAATCAGACAAATCCATATGATTCCGTTGGAACAACAACAACATTGGCTACAACTACTACAGAGAGCCCAAAAACTGCAGTGTCTTTTGAACATCAAACAACTGCGCCAACAACAACGACTCCGATATTCTTGCAAGTCGTTAAAAAAGTCTCATCACAACCAACTAAGCAAAAACATAAAAATGTTTACGTAAATCCGCCAGTTTTTGAAGAAATCGGAAATGTGATGGAAAATGTTTATAATTTATTGGAAGATACACTAGTGACAAAGGTGATAGAGAAACGAACAACTCCAACAATTCGAAAAATTTATCAATTAAATGTTACGCCTGCACAAATGCAACAAATTCGTTCAACAAAAAGACCAAATCAACAATTTCAAAATCGTCTAGGAAAACGTACAACCTATATGCCCTATAACCCGAATCGGAGAACCACAAAATCGATGCCAAAATACCCAGTGACCCATAGTGACAGAGATAAAAATTACTTAACTACACAGATACACGTGACAAGTGCCTATAACGGACCACAACGACCGGATTCACAAGAAGAATTGTTGAAGCGAAAACAGAACGTTCGTGACAAATCTTCGGAAGAAGATGAATATTACTACGATTCTCTTACGTTGGACGGTTTGAATTTAGATAGTGGATCTTATAGCAAAGAAGACGATGATGATAGGGATGAAGATGATGATGATGATGATGAAGAAGACGAAGATGACGATGAGGATGAAGATGAAGAAGACGATGATGATGATGATGCTGAGGGTGCTAATAATGAAATCTCGCCGCAACGAAAAGAGGCTAAAAGTAAAAAGAAACCCAAACTAGATAAAAAACGAAGAAGAAACTCGAAAAAACCATCCGATAAACCTGTTCGAAAGGTGGACGACGAAGAGGAAGAGTATGATTATGGACCTTCGATGGGAATGTTTGGAAATTTTTTCGGTAATTTTTTCTCATCGGTCAGAAGTTTCATACCATCGTTGCCACCGTTTGGCCGTTATGATAGTGGAGACTCAAATGATTTAAGTGAAGAACGCAGTACAACGCCGAGAATTGATTTGCGTAAACCAAAAAAACCGTCCTATATTTTTAGTGATGATTTTCTAAGTGATGACAACATATTGGACAGTGGTGAGTCGTTCGGTAGCATTGTTGGTGCATCGAGTGGTGAATCTTCAGATGGTAGTCCCGCTTGGTATTATCCATCTTTTATCTTTGGTTCAAATGATTATTCGGATGTTCAAACCACACCAATTTCTCAAACCGAATCTTCTGACTATTGGAATTGGTTTGGCAGTGAAGAGAAGCCTGAAGCATCAGACAATAAACCAAATAAGACAGGTGAACAATATTTGAATTTTCTGTGGCAATTTTTAATTATTTTTTTCAGGATGGTTTTTTAATATGTTTACCAGCGGACGACCGACAACAACATCAACACGTCGTCCTTTTCTAACTATTGAAAATCCATCCTATAAACCACACAATTGGCTGGGCATTTTAGCACAACAACTAGCCTCAACGCAAAGGCCACCGATGTTAGAGCCAATTAAGAAGAAAATTTCCTATGATAATTACCAATTGTGGCGGCTTTTGCCTGACTCAGAGGCAAACGTAAAATTTCTAGAGGAGTATCGTTCGACACCAGAAGGTGCCAAATTGCAATGGTGGAAAGGACCAACATTAAGGTAATTATATATGAAAGTTTAGAGAAATATAAGAAAATCTATTTTTAGAGGACCAACTGACATTGCCATACCACCGGACGTAATAGCCGATGTTAAGGAATCCCTTGACTATGAGGAAATTCCACATGAAATTGTAATGTGGGACTTGGAACGTGCCATCCAATATGAAAATCCAAAAATGTCTAGACGTGAAAAACTCGAAATGGAAATTAGCCAGGAGCATCCGATGACTTGGTATCGCTACCATCGTTATGATGACATACGGAAATACCTGGAATTTTTACAAAGAAAATATTCTAAATATGTAGAATTGATAAATATTGGCCGTTCGTTTGAAGGACGACCACTAATTGTGGCAAAGGTATTTTATTACTTATCTCACGTCAAACAATTTGTGAACTGTGATCGTACGACACATCTTGTTCACGTGTGACATTTTGCTCATATGTGTACGACACATTTCGTGTGATTGTATCGTACACATCGTGTTCCTATTCGTTGAAATTGTTTGACTGAACTTCTTGTTTTTTAAACACTTTATTCTAGATTTCCGGTGAGGCATATGAAGCGGAAAATTGGAAAGGTAAATTGGGACCTTCAGAGCGAAAGAAAAAACGTACAAAACGTACAAGTGTGTTCGTTGAATCGGGCGTTCATGCCAGAGAATGGATTGGACCAGCTGTAAGCACATGGATTTTAGATAAATTAGTTAGAGGCATTGAACAAAATGGTAAAAGATATTTTTCTTTAATTAGTTCGAGATGACACAATTTTGTTTACAGATTCTCTGGGCGAAACAATTAGATCGAAAGATTGGTACATATTGCCAGTGTTAAATCCAGATGGATATGAATACAGTCATGAGTATGATAGAATGTGGCGAAAAAATCGGTCCAAATATAAGGAAGAACCGACCCTGTTTTCATCAGCGTAAGCATTTTTATTTCTACAAACATATCTAATAATGGTCTGCGTATTGGACGACTTTTGTTACTAGAAAAATCGGGCCGTTCTTATTTATAATTTAGTTTTCTCGATTTAACTATATAATTTTTTTAAGTAAACGAATTTGGCGAAATGTTAGTGGTCCCATACTCAGCTGGAGTAGCATTTAGAGTCTCTAGGTTAAAAGTTAAGGGGGGCTCCTAAACGATTTGTATAAATCGCAGAGAGAACGTTTTATAATATAGTAAACGGATTTGACCAATTTTTGGTGGAGGTGATTTTTAATTGGTCACATATTCTGGGATAGCATATTATTAGTCTCTAGGTTAAGGTTAACGATTTTTTTTATAAAGCAGAATATGAAAAAAGTATTTGGCGATAGATGGATTTGGCCAAATTTTAATAAAAACACACCTTATTTTTTATTGGACTTTGAATCTGGGATTGTATTTGGGTCTAGGTATAGGTCAAAGGGAAAGTAAAATAGAAAGTATATTTTGTTTTTATTGCAAAATAACCGAAATATATAGAGAAGGTTTTACGTTTTATTTTTTGTTCAAAAATGTGAACTAAAAAAACATTTTTGGTTTTGTGTCAGTTTTTAAATGTTAAAAGAGAGTAAAAGCAGCATCCCAGCTGGAGGATCTCGGACCGATTTTTTTAAACGTAGCACGATTTCTCTATATAGTAACAAGTCGCAGACCATAATTCATAACGAAAAATTAATTGTACGTCAAATTTTAGTTTCAATTGGCTACGAAAGGAAAATAAATTCAAAGAAGACGCAGACGATTGTTACGGAACGGATTTAAATCGTAATTGGAACATTGAATGGAATCAAAAAGGTGCATCCCTATCGAAATGTAGCGATTTTTATGCTGGTCCGAGTGCATTTTCTGAGCCAGAAACAAAAGCCCTCTCAAAGTTCTTACTTGAGAATAAGAAATATATTAAAGTATGTGTTGAGAAAGGCCTGAAATATTTTAAATAATTTTTATAAAATATTTCCAGTTATTTTTATCACTTCACTCATACGGACAAATGATAACCTATCCGACTAACGCGAATTCTTCATATAATTCATTGAAACCAGACGATCTGCTGGATATGGCTCAGGTGGCAATTGAGGCATTGCGTGGAATGGGTAGCAGCACCCGCTATGTCATAGACAATGCAAACGAAATGATATTTCCACATTCTGGATCAGCAGATGCATACGCTTTAAATGGGCTGGACATTAAGTATAGTTATACGCTAGAGCTACGAGATACTGGGACGCATGGATTTTTGTTGCCACCATCGAATATCGATGTAACGGCTCGAGAAACTTTTGAAATTATCAAGGGAATGGTTGATTATATGTAACTAGTTTTACAGATTAATTTGAATAATTCAAAAATTATGCCATTCTGTGTAAATATTAAATAAGAAATAAGTTAGATAGACAAATTGTCATTAATTAAATTAATGCAAATTTTGTTTAATGTACAAACAACTTAAATTTAGTAAAGAATTATTTGTTATTAATTTATTTTATTTTTTAAGTTATTTATTATTTTATTGATGGACGACTGTCATAAATATTATAAGTATAAAATATATTTAGTAATTTTTTATAAAATATTTTTTGTCAATTCTTTCAAAAATATGAAACTTTATAAACCGTTGACTATATACGTTAATTCAAGATATCTTTGTTTAAGACTTTTAATAAGAATTATTTAAATTTTTATTAAGATCTACTATTACACACCTATTTTTTATATTTAAGAAAAATTAACATTAATTAGTTATTATTTTGATGACGTATATCAACGCCAATAAACATATCAATATATTCATGAACCCATTTATTAAATATTTTCATAAATTCGTCAACCTGTTATATTGTTAAAATTAAAAATATTAGTTAAACTATATTTATTTGCATAATATTGTTGAACAATTACCTCTTGGACATGTTTTACAGCAGCAGTTTGAATGGGTGAAGGTAAAATTAAGCTTGGTCCAAATAATTCATTTATAAATTTCTCGGTTATCAGAATGGCCGCTAAGACATCGCATCTGTAAAAAAGAATTTTATTTATATATAGGCTGGTTCTTATTTAGCCATAAAATTGCTTTTTAAGGTGCAGGGAAAAGGTTCAAATTATGTATTCCAACATTGTATTTGGTTCAAATTTTATAATCATAAAATTGTTCCACCAATGATTGGGGAAGTTGTGATAAAAGACATAAAAATACAAATTTCTTATACAGGGTGATTCGTTTAGTAATTTTAAGGGGCTATTATAGGGTACCCCTAGATGAACAAAAAATCTTTCTATACGTAAATATTCGATGATATGATTGATTATGTACTTATAGCAATCTCAACAAAAAGACGAAAAATTGTAGACGTGCCAGAAAATCAGAAATATGTAATTTTTTTTTCTATGGATAAAATTTCGAGATATGGTTCAAATTATTTTTTGTCGGAGTTAGCTTTACATATTAGACCATTTTTCAGATTAGAAACGGCTGATGTCAGTAAATTGGACTTTAAATTAAAGGTTAATAAATTTCCTGCACATTTTGTAAAATAAGTTTGGTGATC
>JANSTW010071772.1:0-10266 GCA_027564275.1 Diadocidia ferruginosa | reverse complement strand
TATCCAATGGATATCTTATCGATATCATGTGTCTATATCTTATAGATGTGTTTTTACTAAGCGATCCGATAACCAAAGGTTATCATATAAATATGCCTAGTCCATAATATTACCGATATCTATTATTTTATATCACAGATAAAAATGTTGTGCGGGTTGATCAGAAGATATATAGGAAATTAAATAAATAATTAACTCCTTTTTTTACGAAGACTTTTGTAAAAAGACTCTCCTGGTGTGTCGGAAACTGATCTTCCGCTAAAATACTAAAATTTTTAATATCGTTGTTATATTTTTTTTCAAAATCAGTTTTGTATGCTATTTGCTTTAAAATGTCTCAACGCAAGATCTAGCAAATTCTAAATAAACAAAAACCAATTTTTAATTATATACCAATGGAATCCCATAAATTGTATCATATCAAAATAAAAAGGACCCTGTCGGTGGCGAGAATCTTCTTAATCAACCAACAGATTTAAGTGACTTCCGAACCACTGCAATCTTTTTTTATTAAACATCTGCGAATGAAAAGTGATAGCCCAGTTGTGAAAAGTTCTTGGCCCAACTGAACCCACAATCTTTTGAAGACAAAGCCGTGTTGCTAATACTGGTCCGTGCGGACTATTTATGTATGTATATGACGACAAATATAACCATTTTCTTCCTAACTTTAACGCATGTAAGCCCTATAGGATACCGGGACATTTGCCCTTTTCCTTTCTAGTTTCTAAAAAGAATATGCCCTTTAGTCTTATTTTCGAAAATATATTATTGCTTCCTTAAAATTTTCAAAACAACCGTAGATAAACTACAATGCACCCAGAGCCCTCAATAGGATTTAATCTTATATTATTAAGGTACTATAGGTATAAAATCAATAACCATCAGATTCTTTGTTTTTCACCGCCACGCCAGATTAGGAAAAAACAATAACACAATTCATCACGCCTACTTATATTATCGAAATCAAATTAACCATAAATAGGTTTAAGAAACTGTATAAATCTTTGACTTTTCTATACTAACTTAAGAAATTCACATCTTCAATAATTATTATTTATCTATTATTATTATTAGAGAATAGAAAAGTGTAATTTTCTTTTTTGTACATCCCGCCGATCAGCTATATAAGTCCCTAATTAAATATTTTGAAGAGGAAGTTAAAGAATTATTATTATTATTTAGGTGTACACATAAATAATAAATATTAAATTTATTGATCATCTATAACTATAGTTACAAAATTTAAGGGTGCAAGGATATTAGAAAGTGCTGATCGTATATGTAATATATTTAAGAATGAGATTGCATAATAAGGGGTTGCGGCTTTTACCTATTGAAATGGATATCCGGCGCCTCTTTATTTGTATACCGCAAAAATACAGAAATTTCTAAATTAAATTGAAAACGATTTAATCCATTATGTTAGGCGCCACACATAGATCATATAAGTATAGGGGTCCTTCTTTCTAAATTAATTAATTGTATTTTAAACAATTTGTATTTTCTATATCTATAATATGATAGGCCCTCAAAAATGAAAGATGAAAAAGAAAAGGCAACAAAAATTGACATTTTAAAAAGTATAATTTGTTTTTGCATCAATCATTTTAACGAGGATTTAAAAACTGCATAAATTGTACAACAATTTTTTGCGTAGGCACTTATAAAATGCTTTGTATGTAATTTGTTTTTAAAGGTTAGGTAAAATATTCTGTACCATAAAGCTAAAAAAGATTAAATAAAATATGACGACAATGGTATACATAATATACTACTATAAGGACGAACCAAAACCAAATATTTAAAATAAAGCGTTAGGCGCCATGTCACAGGTAAAAACAAAGGTAATATAATTAGTTTTCTATGTCTTACACATTATCTCTAAAATATGGTTTGTTGTTTTCGGTCTTTAGATCTCCCATATTATATTTAAAAAAAAAGTATCAACAATTTATTTATCTTTTATTGATATAATTGTATGTTTGGCACCTTTGCTATTGTTTTCGGAAAATGTTATAAGAATTATTGAAATAAAATGTTTTCTTTTTCTTAAATTTATTACAAGTCTTTCTGTGGTCTTATATATAATATATTATATACCTCATACCTGGGATATTATTTTTGTTAATTTATTACTTGTGTAATAATACTTAACTTTATTTATAAGTATGTTGTATAGAAATTATCAGTTTTATAAGTAAATTAAAACAACATTTTATTTTATTAAAATGAAAAAACTAGGGTGCGCACACGGCACAATTATAGAAAGTATATAAAATTTACGTATATATATATGATCACATTGATCGTACAACTAAACTATATGTGTGGGAAGGATATTCTCATTACGATAAAAATACACAGAATATTTTCGTTACATTTATTTTGATATGTACAAGGTGATACAATTTATAATAGATCTTTTATCTATTACGGGTAATATATTTTAATAAAACATTATATATAAAGGACATATAGCTATATTAAGGTAGATGTACTATAGATATGGTAGATGTTTTTTTTAAACAGGTCAATTTAGAGTATTTAGACCTATCTATATAGAGAAAATAGTTTGAACAATTATGTGGTTAATTTTTTTTTGGATAAGCAAGTTTTTGCGAGCCTTATCTACAGCTGGTAAACTACCCCAAAAATTAACAAAAAAAATATATTTCTTTGCTTTCATGCAATAATTAAGACAAAATTACATATGACATCGATTTAAAGGCTTTCGTGTTTTCGAATCGTTCTTATTTAAAAATAAAAATTAAATTTTTTTAAATATATTTTTATATGTTCAAATTAAATTTAAAAAAAAGAATCTCTCGTCAATTTCTTTATTTCTTTGCAAAATTACTTTCGATTTTCTTAAAAATATTAAACAGGATTTTATTTCGGGATCCAAGAATTTTTTTAGTATTTGATAATTTTATTTGTTGTACACAATGTACAAGAGATAAGAACTATTTTTCATGAAGAAGCAAGATTATTTATAAACATATAGTGAAGAGCAAAGCACATAGCACTGATCCTTGGGGAACACCAACAGCAACCGGAAGAAAGCTTGATAATAGATTATTAATTGATACCACTATACACATTGAGAAAGAGAAGATAAATAGTTGAATATTAACGATACTGCTGATGAAGAGAAATAAAAATAATTATTTTTTTGATTATAACCAACGAATTAGAAATATACATGGAAGGAACACAATTTTGTAAACAAGAAAAAATAATAATAAACCTGTAGTGTAAGTGAGATGCACTCTTAGTTCATAAATGAAGTATTTTTGAGGGTGAAGTGAAAAGTTGTTTCCATACATTTTCCATTTTAATAAAGCAATATTTCAAATTACACATACTATGAATTTTTTTTAAATTTGTAGTGTATTTTATTCTATTCGGCCATTTAAGAAAAGCATAAAAATGCTTCAAATATTTTTGTATTGTTCCTTCCATGCCTATTTCTAATTCGTTGATTATAATCAACCAACTTTTTACATAATTTATTGTATCGACTATCCACTATCGAATGCTTTGGAAAAATCCAACAGGATCATAGCAATTACTAATTTTTTGTCAAAACCACGGCGAATGTCCTCAGTAATTTTCAGCAAGGCTGTAGTATGTCGCGATTTGAAGCCCGACGGATAACCACTAAGTATTTTTTTTTAAATTTAAGTGACAAGTTAACTATTTGAATTTTTAAAATAATTTCAATTGCCTTTGACATAGCAGACAAAATGCTGATATAGAACGATGATTGTCGACCTCATCTGAGCTGCTATTCTTTTGGACTGGAATGACCTTTACTTTTTTCCAGGATAAAGGATATACGTAGAAGAAGTTAATATAAAGTTCAACATATAAGAAACAAAAGGTAGAATAATAGACAGAAGTAATTTTCTCTAAGGATATGATATTACTTCTTCAGACTCGCGAACTAAATATCTGATGCATGATATGAATGTGATCACTTCTGATGATGTTTCCAAAAAGCATTGAAATATTAGATATCATCTAGGTTATGATGTTTTTTATATATCATTTATTATATCGCGATGTGAGAACCATACAGTTCTAACTGAATAGGAATTACCATTGATATTTATATTGAAATAGTAATATCACTTTGAAAAGCCATCTATTGAGTTGAAGCATCAACAGACGTATTTTAGTGTGTTTGTTGTTGTTTTTAGGGTCAAAGCCATCTATTATACGAAGACAACAACGGCAACTGATATTACTAGTTTAAAATTTCTATATACAAAGGAATTACGTATCAGATAGAACTGTATGGTTCTCATGTCGCGATATATAGGGGAGCTTTGGGTATATTCGGCCATGGTGAATATACGGCCACTCGAATTATCTCGATAAAAACTCTAATTTACCACAATCTATAAATCGTAACCAACTTCACGCTAGTTTGAGGAATTGGTTTTTATTTTATAATCAATATTTTGTTTTGATGCAAAATTTTTAGCGTGCAGTTAATTTTTAAATTTAAATCGTTTGCAGAAGAAAGTACCGAATATTTTTTTTTTAAATTAATTACCTAATATTAGGGATTTATATAAATTAAAATGTTGCAGAATTTTTGGACGAGGTCATTTAACTAATTTATAATAACAACTACTTAAAGATGTGCGCCTTTCTATTCAATCTTTCAATCACGCCGCTTGCTATCGCCTAGGTAGCGATGCGATTGAAAGAGTCAGTTTAGTTAACATAAAAATCAACAACAAAATTATAAAAAAAAATATTTGTTGTTGTTTTATAATTAAAACAAACTAACTCTTTCAATCGCGTCGCTTGCTGTCACCTACGTGTGCGGTATCCTTAATAGTTGTATATTTCGAAACAATAAATTTAAATTGTTTTTTTTTTTAATTTTTTTATAGACGCCCAAAAAATATATGCCGAAATACTGATCTATATACTATTGATGAAAATGTGGTTAAAAATGTAATTATTGACATTTTCAAGAGAAATATCGCAGTGAGAAATGCGGCGGAACATTATCGATTCATCATTCATTTTATCTCGCGATATTTTATATATTAATTGATTTGTCTTTTTACCAATTTCAAAAAGCAAACATAGGGGCGAAACAGGGGAAGGGGACGATTTTTTTTAAATTTGATTTTTGTACATTTTTTCTTATAATCATGATTTAATACCAATATTTTTCAGAGCTGATTGTACCCTATATCTGACGGACAAATCTACCCCACATGATGAACGAATCTACCCTACCCTTGGGGTAGATTTGGCCAAATGTAATATGCTTCTAAAATATTTATTTAAATTATCGTTTATGCAAGCTTATACATTCATAAGTATAATCATGTTGAAATTTTTGAATTGTTTTAACATCTTCAAAAGGAAAAAAAATAATTTATAACATTTTTATGCGAAAAAACTTGTTAGTGGCCAAACAAACCCCACTTTCCCCTATGTATTATTTTATACATTATAGTAATTTATAAGAATTTAATCCTATTATATAAATTAATCTCTAATAAGAAAATTTAATTTTATTTAAAAATCATAAGCATGTGATCTCGCAATAATTAGATTTAAAACACTTATATATGATCTTGATTATATAGTTATGTTAAGTACCTTGCATAATCAAAAATATTATAAATATTTCTTAATAACCATCTCAAATATGGTTTGAGTATTATTATAAAATATTCAAATACTTATTAATATCTCATGTGTTTACTGTTTATGTTAAAAATGTACTGCAGTTTTTTAGATATTTACATATATAAAAAAATTTAGGGGTAACATTTGTGCGGTGTAAAAAATAGCATGTAACATCCAGAAGTTTTTCGTTGCGGAATATTTATATAGTTGATCATCTATACTATATATACGACTGTATGGTATATATATAAATTCGCATCCTTTTTTCCTTCGCATAGACTACGGATATATATGTTTTAATAATCCCTCGCATGACACACAGAAATTGAAAATTGAAAGAACAACAAAAAATTTAACTTTTAAAAGCACGATAAATCCCATAATTTATACTATTAACCAACAAAAAAAAAATAAAATAAATAAATATCATTTTAATGGCTATAATTTACATCGGGGGTTTTCTTTATATTATAACCCCATTAAGGACCACGACGAATTGGTGCATTATGCAAACAATAAATTTATTTATTCACCACAATATAATAAATAGCTATAGCATATATGTATGTGGATAGGCATATTATATCCTAGCAAAGGCAAAAGCCAAGTCAGCAACAAATAATAAAAATAAACTGCTGTACAATATTATTTATATAAGTTTAAAGACAAGTCTAAATAACTCGCTATATATAAATGCTCAAAATGTTCGTAAAATAATTTTATTTGTTATATGGGGATGGTACACAATAAATATTGCTGTAGTTTGCTTTTATGTGTAGAATGAATTTATTTTTTCTTGCTCCTTTCATTATGTAGATACTAATAATAATAATAATATAATATGTAATACAATAAAAACTTATTATTAGCAATGTAAAATATATACGCAAGTTTCTCTATGCTGATATGTTTACATGTAACTAAGTCACGCATCATATTATCAAATGAATACAATTCTGAGGGGTTCTTCTTCTTTATGGATATAATAGAACTCTTTGTGAAACAAATTTGTGCATACAGAATAACAATATTATATAATTTGTTTGAAAAATAAATTATATTATGTGTTTATCAATTATGAATAAAATATTTACCTTCTATTTTGGAACCAGGTTTTCACTTGTGTATCACTTATTCCTAATTTATTTGCTAATTCCATACGATCTTGAACGCTCAGATATTTTTGCCGCGTAAAACTTTTCTCCAAACTGTGTAATTGATGGTCGGAAAAGGCGGTACGGGCTTTACGTTGTTTTTTGCTAGATGTTGACGATGGTAATCCATTAAAACGACCATTTGGGCGGTTGGTGAGATCATCGTATTCTTTGCTTCCTGTATACAGAGAATTTTGAAATTCACATATAAGTACATTTAATAAATTTATTTCTAATTAAAAACAAAAACTTTTCAATTTATGGGCGATATTTGATCGATTTAATTTTCGACAACAGATTGCAGATGCTTCATTTTTATTTTACGTAATTTCGAAGCGAAGCCAATTTTTGTTAAAAAATTATCGAGAAATATCGAGATATATTAATGAATATTAGTTAGAATGAATGTAACGTGTTTTGTTGTTTGTCTAATGTCGTCAAATTATCGGCTGGTATTAATGGAATTGATCTCAAATCGATAGCAATTTTGTCCGAAAAAGCGTACGAGCTTTGGACGATACGGATGACCGCTTTGTCAAAATATATGATGTGTGACCGAGTGAACAATAGAAAGTAATGTACTTTCTCGATCGCAATTTTCTTGCATTTTGCCAAGAATAGAAATATTTTTGAATTTTTAGCGGACTGAGAGATCGTTGTTTAAAATGTAGACTGGACGTTTGCCATAGTTGTATAGTCAGGAAATTTACTAGGTTAAAATCGCATGGCGCGAGTTGAGATTGGCCTTTTAGTTTTATTTGATGCCTTGAATAGGCATGGTTTCTTCCATTTTGAGCCGCAGTTCCGAAACGGTAATGATACCAACAAAGATGATTTGTGTCCGAAAAAAGATTTTGATTTGGTATAGCGTTTCGAGAAGAAAAACGGGTTCGAAGAAGATCAGCACCATTGTTAGTTTTTATTGTCGATTGATTTGATGGATAGAAGATGCTCGAGAACCGCCTCCAGTTTAGCTTCAAAAAACTATAAAGCAATCGGTATAACATTATATTAACCGCAAATAATGACGGTTAAATTAATGTGAAATTGTATCAGCGAAAACTGCCAGTTCATCCAAAGAACCAGAACTTCCCACCAACATAATTTGCGTCTATTGCGAAAGACGTTGCAACCATAAACTTTGTAAAACAGAATCCGATAAATTTAACCTCACTATCGTATTTGACGAAGCAGTTCGCTAGGTTTGAGATCCCTAAAATCCATGTTTTTTAAAGGCTTATATGGCGTTTTTGCGTCTCACACTCGGAAAGATTACCACATACCACATAGTAATATTTCATTTCGTCAACGGAAATATTATTCAAATAAAATTGTGCCGAACCACAATTTTGGGTTGGATTGCTTGTTGTGGTGTCAGTGGATGTCGTAAATGTGAGTGTTTCACTATAGCCGAGGGTACCGAGACTTGAGCAGATCCGCCTCAGATTAGATAGATCTCATTGTAGGAATTTTGAAAAAAATGGTATGTAAGAGTTTTTAATGGTTCTAGCTAGAAAGTAAAAATTATCAAGAAGTTCTTTGTTGGTATATTTTATCGGGTTTTATGATCGATAATGGAAATAGTGTCTCCATTTTGTATATTTCATAAAGATCCGTTTTATGGGTCTAGCCGAAATGTGAAGAGGTAGTAAGTTCAAGCAATATCACAGTTTTACTGCAGGGCATTTTAAACCGATTTTCAATTTTAAAATATACTGGTAAACACTGTACAAACCTGTTTTATTTATTTATTCGAGTTTTACGGTATGTTCTTTAGAAAACAAAAAAAAATGTACATTTTTAAACATACTATTATAATACTATTATATTGACAATTTAAAATTCTAACAAAACATGAACAGAATTAATTCGCCGATTATTTAGATATCAAGCCTTTTTTTGCCGGAAATTTCTAAAAGTGAAATATTCAAATAATAATTTTCTTAAAGTCCGTTTTTCTGAATTTCTAACTCAAATTTTTTGTTTAAAATCGGTTAACAGTTTTTATACGGAAATAATTTACTGAACTATTTCTAGGATCACGAAAAGAGCAAAAGTTAATAATGCAAATTTAAAAAAAATCAATAAAATCCTTAAAAAGTATAAAAAAACCTACCAGCACTGCAAACACTACTATCACAATCCTCAAATTCGTCATCACTGCAATTACTGTAATCATGAGCTGTTGGCGGCACCCTCAAATTACTTTTATCAATTACATTTATGTTGGCGGGAACTGTAACATTTCGATTAACCGTTGCGGCTAGTATGTCGGTTATCAAAAAACTTGGTCTAACATTTAAATTTTGTATAGACGAGGCTGTATCACGTTTCGTAAAAACTGTCATTTTGAACTTAATATATTTTTTTCGACTTATTGTTTATTGGGTTCTAAATGCAATTATATTTAGACTAAAGTATAATTATATATAACACTCAACGATAACAAATTGAAAATAGAAAAAATCGATAAAAATCACTTAAAAAACACTTATTTCCTATTTTAATCCTTACACATATAGAAATTTAACTGATATTCCATTTCTTGTGCTAAATGGCTTATGCATTAACAAAATGTTACAAACTTCACCCAGTCAAAGTTGCACGCTTACTAAAAATAGAATGTATAAAATGAAACAGATACAAAAACGATCGACATCATGAAGTTATATTAATAACATTTATTTAATAAAAATTACCTAGGGATTCCTATTCAATGGTTTACCATGTAAAATGAGACTCCACCTACAGCATGAAATAGATTTCCGATTCATTCATACCAATATAGCATAAATGAAATGTAAAAGTAATTTCGTAAACTAAAAATAAAACGCACTAAAATGAGAAGGAACGACTGTTATATTTTAAGAATGGATACATAAAAGAGTTGTTGATATACTACAAAGGCTAAACGGCAAAGAAAGCCAGCTAAATTGTGCAATGTGATATTTTAGAGGGAGATCCAAAATCGTTTTGATATTTTTAATTCATATAACAGCTTTTTTACCAGCATGTTGTCGATGGTACTTATACCGTTTTATGTTTTATTTGATTTTCTTCATTCATTAAAGTCTATATAAGTTACACATACAGTTACATAGCACATAAAATGCTTTATATGTTCAAAAATATTAATTTTCAAAATATATATGAGCGATTTACCGGCTCCGCCTTTTTCTGTCACACTTTTAAAGTTTCCTTTTACATACATTTTGTTTTGTTTAATATTATTCACCCTTAGCATTTTTATAGCAGCTATACATAAGTAGTTATCGAATAAAATATTATATGCTTTTAAAAAGAGCTTTTAAGTGCATCACGATAAATATAATATGTAAATCTGTTAACTTAAAAATGTATAAATATAATTACTTAAGAGCGATCATACCCTTTGCAAGGTAATTTTCAATCCACTTTTACAAGGTTATCTAAACAACTTTTGTTCAAC